>VCRD01006273.1:14208-28194 GCA_006783055.1 Trinorchestia longiramus
TACTGGTGTTACATAAAGATCCTCGTCTGTACACGTTTGTGAGACGTGTACATATGACAGCTAATTTTTGTATGTTGTTAGTAAAAGCGGTGTGTTGGACCAGTTGTTTCCTTGAGTTCAATGCGTCTGAAAACTCGTGAAAATAGCTGAAAATGTTATTAGTATTTTGTTTGCCTATTTTGTTCGAAATGTTTGATATTTCAAAATATCGTGTACTGTAGATTATTTATTTTACAAGATTGTATAATACAGAGTTTGAGTTTTCATGTTTCTTGTTCTGATTTATTCCTGTTTCTTTTTGAATTGTTGTCCTCGTTCTATAATTGTCGCGCAAAAAACTTTCTGCCCTTTATAAAGTGAAATAGTTCTGTACCAGATTTGACGTGTAAACTCGTTTATCGTGTTACAAAGAGAACTTGCCTAGCTGTGTGAGTGTTTGCTCTCGATCAGAACTGCTCTGCCCTATACATGTGCGGCTGCAATGCTGTATATTTGGCTAATTAAGAATTTTGTAAATCAAATATCTTTTAAACATTTTTGTTCAGACAAAAAACAGAAATTTAGGGGCCATTACGCTCCTAAAATATTTGTCTACGAGATGTGTGTACGAGTAAAATTCTTCGCGTTGGTGTAATTAAAATTACAATAAACTAATCTGTTTTTCAGGCACAAGTAACTTTTCATTGGCTTAATATGCATAGATGCTTGATAGTTCATAACCACATCGTTGATTTAACTTGTCTTTTGGTTCTCACGTCTGCTGGAATCTTGGTGACAGCAGTAAAGGAGCGAAATTCGAATGATGTAAACGTATCTTCTGAAAGCCTCCTGAAGATACAGCGAGGTTGGCAAGAGTACACAAAATATGACGAGGTCTTGTTCAGTGATTCTGGTGGGTTTATGAGTTTGCCTGGAAAGGTTCAAGATCACACAGAAGTACGCGGTAAAATTGGTAATCCCCTTGAAAAATCGCGCGGTGAAATTAGTAATGCCTTTGAAAAATCGCCCGGTGAAATTAGTAATGCCTTTGAAAAATCGCCCGGTAAAATTGGTAATTCCTTTGAAAAATCGCCCGGTGAAATTGGTAATTCCTTTGAAAAATCGCCCGGTGAAATTGGTCATTCCTTTGAAAAATCTCAGGGTGATATTGGTAATCTCTTTGAAAAACCGCATGCCGTAGACAATCTTTTCGACAACTCTACTAGTGAAGTGGAAGCCCTCCTTGGAGGTAGAGATGGGAGGCCCTGTGAGGGTCTCAGGAACTGCAGCGAGGACTCTGCAGGGTCGGGCAGCCCCCCTGCAACAGGAAGTATTCATGAGAGCCGCCGTTGTCAACCCAAGTTCCTGTGGAGGACTGGTAATGAGGGTAAAACGGGTGAGTTACACGAGCTTTGTATGCTATTATGCTACCAAGGTTTGCAATTCAGGTTGCTTATTCAAAGAAATTGTGATTCATTTTAACAATTAAGAACGAATTCTGAAATGAGCCTGTCCATTTTTCTGTTCTGTTTTCATAGATTTAGGTATTAGCTACTTTACCTCTTACTTTGTCTTTTGCTGTACAGAATATTAGTCTTTAGTTTACTTGAAAATTTCTGTCTACTTTGTCTACAATGAACTAACTTTAGTGATGAGTATTTTTGCATATCTACGGTAGAATTTATTATTTTATTTATTGGTTGACTCCTAGCTATGTAATGTTTTGTGAGAGGCAGTTATTAGCTTGAAAGGTCAGATGAAATCCGAGAGGTTTTGGCTGACAGAAGTCTGATTGGATGGTCTGAAATAATCATATCTTGGACGTTCCTACAATGATTGGAATAATCGGCGGCTATAAATTGGTTTAAAATAATGATATTATAGTAAAGTAAATGAAGTTTAATGGTAAAGTTCTAGTGCAAACAAATTAGGTAACATCACAATGGGGAAAATAATAATTAGGGATATATTGAATTAGTGATGCAAAATACGCTAATGAAAATTCACATTGGCTAAAACACATACATGATTTCATAGAATTATGCTGTGCAGTAAGCATTATACTTATACTGCGCAGTGCTTGTAGGGATCTTATACAAGCGACATATCTGGAAATTAAAACGTTTGATGCATTTAGAATTAATTACTTACTGCAAAATCAGCTTTCCCATTTCACAGATACGAAAATAATGATGCGTTAGTAACAATGAGTGATTTTAATCAATACCTTTTTTAATTCGTCGCAATCGACAATGAAGTGATGTTGTATGTATACAAAAAATTACTTTATAGTTTGTTATAACTTCGGAAGTCCTCAGCATTTGTTTGCTGCTTTGAAACTGAAAGTGACACGTTCCGTTTGTTTTGAAATGCTTTAGCGACTGATTTTTTTATGTGTGAGCGGTTTATTCCAAAGCAATGCACCTGAGGTTGATAGAGCTGTCTGCCCAGTGTCGGATGAGCGAAAGCTCGCTAAAACATTGTTTTTGATTTGGCTTTTTGGCCCCGGCAGTGGATGGAAGGAATTGTTCAACTCTTGCATGGCCATATCCCTCATGGTGTTCATTAACATCCATTATGATAGCTATGTTCTATGCCACGTAATAAACCATGTTTTCTCCCTGACATCGTGGTTAGAGTTGGGGATACATAGCAGTTCAAGTAACGAATTCACTCTTATTTCATCCCTTGATTCATTTCGTCTTCACGAAGAGGATTAATTACTTTAACACAAATACCTCCATTTCAATGTTAAACATATTTGTTTAATATTTGAACTGAAGCGTTTTTTAGGATGGATTTGAAGTTTGTCTCTGATCACAATGAGTTTTGATTTCACGTGCAGTGTGTCGTGGCGTGACGCTGTTGGAGTCCCGTGTGTTGCTGCTGCGGTACATGGCGCTGTGTGAGGTCATACATGGTAACCTGGCCATCGCCAACGTGGGAAGCGTGAGTTCTCACGTGCATCAAACACGTGCATCAAACACGTGCGTCAAATACGTGCATCAAACGCGCGCACCAAACGCGCGCACCAAACGCGCGCACCAAACGCGCGCACCAAACGCGCGCACCAAACGCGCGCACCAAACGCGCGCACCAAACACGCACACCTGCTGTGTTTCACCAAAAATTTTCTTTATACCAGCGTTGCTGTGTGAAAGCAACTGTTGCTTCTATAGTTCCGACTTGATAACTCTTAGTTATCAGGTATGAGGGATTTTAACGCTAGTTTTGGAAGACTAGTTTGAAACTATGGTATTTTTTGGTGGCTTTCCGGTCTCTAAACGCGTAAATCACCGAAAAGACAAATGGCGAGCACATTTTTAGATAAATCGCGTTGTTGATCGAGGATTTGACCTTATTGATTTTCCTTGAAGGGTCTCGTAATGTAATCTCATACAATCTAATTTGACTGGATATCAAAATTTTATTTAATCCATTAGCGCCCATCATACTATGTATAGAAGGTCAAGTCCATATGAAATCATTCACTTTAACCCTATATTCTAAATGGTTCGTTCTAAAGTTGTTCATAAAAAAGGTGTAGATATAAGGGGTAATTTACGCAATGTTTCGTTCGGTGGAGAAATAACTTCGCGTTAGGCTAATTTAGCCTTCATAGCCTGCCCTAAAATTAGGACAGCGGGGCCTAATGGGTTAAATCATATTACACTATGAAGCATTTCATTTTTAAAACATTTCTCATAGAGAAAGTTCCTTGCTGTATTACTTGTAAAAAAATATATTTATGCGAATACAAGGAATATTAGATGATTTCGGTCAAATACATTCCACAATGAATGTTACTTCACTTCGGTCGAATACTTTACACTGAGTACTACTTCTTTTTGCTCTAGTATTTTGCAGAATGAATATTTAACTTCAGTCTAATACTTTGTACAATGAATATCACCTCATTTAGGTCAAATACTTAGCACCATGAATACTACTTCACTTAGGTTAACTCAATTTAGCTTTTTAGCGAAGACTAGCCTTTAATACGTACGTCTTGGCCATTTACCGCTCAAGTAAACACTGAAATCCTATTTGAAGAATTGTACGAAAATCGAAACTAAGGAGTTTATAACAACTAAGCCCTGCACTCAACAGTAATAGAACTCTCAGAACATGTTACTGTTCTGCTTATTTAGACGCAGCTGCAGGGTGATCAGTCCATGAAGGATGCGTGGTTGTGTTTGCATTTCTCTTTTCGGAAACAAATGCTGCGGTTAAAAGGTTAACTTATTCATTGATAAAAGAATGAAACTAGACATGTGGAACTTAACCTAGCCTTTCATCAAAAACTAGCACTAGGCTCGTATGCTTTTTCAATGAAATTTTTATGCAATTCATTCTTTCAGTGTATTAATAAAAATTACGACCACGAACTATCAACGTGTGAAAGTGTTAGTTGCCAACTTCATCTTCAAATTATAAAGCTGTTTATAAAGCTTTGCGTGACTGTTTTGAGAAGGATCTTCTTCTCATCCTGCAAATGGATAATTTATAATGCTTAAGGATCTTCTTCTCGTCCTAAAAAAAATAATGGATAATGTTTGATGTTTTTGAAGATTCATTCTCCAAATGGATAATGTTTATAACGCTTTGAGGTGACTGTTTTGAGAAGGATTTTCTTCTCGCACTGCAAATAGTGTTTAATGTTTTTGAGAATCCATTCTTCAAATGGATAATGTTTAATATTTTTGAAGATCCATTCTTCTAATGGATAATGTTTAATGTTTTTGAAGATCCATTCTTCTAATGGATAATATTTATAACACTTTCGTTTAGCGAAGAATCTTATTCTCTCCCTGCAGTCAGTGGGCGTCGATTGGTCGGAGTTGTCGCTGCCGCGTCTGACGGAGGTGACGGGGTTCCTGCTGGTCCGCAACATCCATGGTCTTGCCTCCTTGTCCACCCTCTTTCCTTCGCTGGGGGTGATCAGGGGGCGTGAACTGCTGGGGGACCATGCCCTCATCATCACCAACACGGAACTCAAGGTGCAGTCTTGTGTCTTACTGTACAGTGGTACCTTGACGTACGGATGTCCTAACTTACGAATTATTTAACATACGAATGGTCATTTGGTTCAGATTTCCACCCATGGAAATCTGAACCAAAAAACATTTATATGTTGGGCTAAGCACGATTATCTCAAGACGAACTTGTCCACTACTGCCCTCCTTGTAGACTTAAAGTAAACGTTGAAATCGTAAATTGTTTAATAATATTTGTTACTCATCAATAAACTTAATATGCACCATATCAAGTTGTTAAAATCACAGATTGGATTTCATTTTAACGGGAAATTGAGTCCATAGATTTTCCTCGCAGGCTTTCAACAACATCTATTTCATCTTTAAATCAAAATGCGGCGCTGGACTTTGGTAACTGTTTTTAAATGAATTTATCATAAACCAAAGATTATATTTTACTACTAGTAGACCCACACGTGAAAGAATTCACGTTTTTTTACTGAATTTTTCTTTTGATTCACCAGTGGACTCGGGCTTTGCGAAGGAGTTTCCGCATTGAAGGATGTGCCTTTGGTATCTACAATACAAGGCTTACAGTACATGTATACCTTACCAAATTTTCTCCAATCTAAATTCTTAGGAGCGTGACAGAGAGACGGACCAACCAAGCAAGCATCATACTGTGTAACGTTATACAGGGTGTCCGCAAAAAATGCATCCACTGACTGATGTATGTAAATATGATACCGGAACCATATAAGAGTTTAATTTTGATTTATTTCTTAAGGTTTTATACTTTTAAAGTACAGTTTAATAAAGAAGAGGTAAATAATATGGTTCTGGTATCATATATACAAATATCGGTCAGTGGATACATATTTTGTGAACGCCCTGTATAGTGGGATAACTCGTACATCTGAGAACATAATCGTTACGCAACTTAGGACAACACCTCTGAATGAAAGTGTGGTGCAGGACGTAGGTCTGGTGAAGCTGCAGAGTATCGTGCGAGGATCTGTGTACGTGGCCGGCAACACTCACCTGGACTCCCTGGACGGTCTCAACCTGCATGCCTTGCACCTGCTGGACCCTGAAGCAGCTGGACGAGATTGGATCCAGGTGCGATACCGTATTTCTCATTTTATTTTTAAAGTATTCATAAAAGCGTAGCAGAAAACAGAAGGAATGATATTGACGGCATTGGAGTGGGATGGCGTGGGACTTGGGTATCGACCCAAGAATGGGCCAAACGGCTCGTTCCTATTGCCTTATTCTATTCTATTTAAGCCTACTACATATGTAATTCTTCCGCTGTTTTTTTTATTTTACGTTGATTGTGGAAGTGTATTGTTAATTTCATAATTTTATGCGAATGAAGTCTCCTGTCAGGTATTGCAGTCCTTTCGCACCGCAATCACCACAGATCAGAATCATATACTAACCTTAACAAGTATATGTATTTATGTTCTATTTTCATTGTGGTGGGGGTGGAGACGCAAGCGAATGATGCAGAAGGTGACAGTTAACTTTAAATTTTAAATAAAAGTAATTTAACTGCAATAAATTCGTGAATATCCTAAGCGTGAAAGTCACTTGGTGAGATAGTGGAATCTGACCAAGTTGTTTGGTTGGTTTGTGTCGTACTATTCTGTGATCTGTTTTTGGCTTGTTGTTGTAAGACCGCCTGAAAAGACGAAAAAGGCAACATATGTACAGGTTGTCCATAAAGTCTCTTTACCATTTTTACCAATAATTCTTTGAAATGGTAAAGACATTTTATGGACATCTTGTATATCGCAAGTGATTAACAAAAAGTTGTTTTCAGGGCCCCAGTAAGCTTGGTGTGCTGTCACGGCAGCTCAGCAACTGTCATGGCTGCGGTCACCCACAGCAGGAGGGGGAATACTGCTGGTCCCCTCGTCACTGTCAGATGGGTGAGGTGTTCCTGCTACCGTTACTGTCTTATTTTAATGTTTCTTTTTTATTATTCTTTTGTTTCTCTGATCTGTGAACTTCATGTCTTATTTTAATGTTTCTTTTTTTATTATTCTTTTGTTTCTCTGATCAGTGAACTTCATGTCTTATTTTAATGTTTCTTTTTATTATTCTTCTATTTCTCTGATCTGTGAACTTCATGTCTTATTTTAATGTTTCTTTTTTATTATTCTATTGTTTCTCTGATCTGTGAACTTCATGTCTTATTTTAATGTTTTTTTTATTATTCTTTTGTTTCTCTGATCAGCGAACTTCATGTCTTATTTTAATGTTTCTTTTTTATTATTCTTTTGTTTCTCTGATCAGCGAACTTCATGTCTTATTTTAATGTTTCTTTTTTATTATTCTTCTATTTCTTTGGCATGTTAACTTCATGAAGCTTGTGAACATAAAATTTCTGACGATGTGTTTTGGATGACACTTTGTTTTTGCGACTGATTACCTTCTATGTAGATATTTTTATTCTACTGCTATGTAATAATAATTGAGATATATATGTGAATAGTGAATATTATATTCTAATTAGCTGTGTTCCCTGAAGTGAATGCGTTTATTGCCTTATTTCTTGTAACAATTTCTACACATTTCATATCATTATTTTGCATGTGTCTGTGTATATCAGCTTCTTTCAAGTTGAAGAAAAATAGATAGTTTAAATTCATATTTATTGTACGATCTACATCAAAATTTCAACAACATAGATAATATCAACATTTAACATATTTCAACACATTAAATAAATATTAATTCTGCTTACATTGATTATTGTCATTCAACATACATTAATTATTATCATTCAACGTACATTAATTATTATCATTCAACATACATTGATTAATGTCATTCAACATACATTATTTGTTGTCATTGAACATGCATTATTTGTTGTCATTGAACATGCATTAAATATGGTTATTCAACATGCATTAATTATGATCAATCAACATGCATTAATTATGATCAATCAACATGCATTAATTATGATCATTCAAAATACATTAATTATGATCATTCAAAATACATTAATTGTAGTCATTCAACTTACCTTAATTATTGCCTTACACTATTCACAGCAATTATTTCACATGCAGTTTGCCCTGAGTGTCCCGGGGGATGTCGCCCTCAACCTCATCAAATCGAGGGGTTCCCTCCCAGTCCACCCCCTCTCGGAGCGTCCTCAAGCAAAGACATCGTCAACACCAGCAGCAGCGTCGGGTCGACGTCCACCTGTTGCCCGGAACATTGCGTCGGTGGTTGCTACGAAGAGAAGGGCAGTGTGCACTGCAACGCATGCCCTAAGTTTCTTAAAAATAGCGCATGCGTCTCAGAGTGTTCGGTGGGATATTTTGAGGTGAGTGCATAAACTTCAGCGGTCTAGTGCGAGCAAATTTTGGGAAGTGGGTATTTATAAAACTTTAAATTCATGATGAACTTCAGTGCGAATTAACTGTTTAAATGCGAATAAATTTTAATTGAGCGGTTTCGAGTGCTATTTTGAACAAAAAAATAAGCTTTTGAAACTTCAGAAGAAGTAGAGGGCTCATCTACAGTTTCGTTGGGCCCGTAAATTTTCCTCAGCTCATGTTTAAACATAAATCAATTTACGCACAAAAGACATCGTTGTGCACACCATTTAACTATTATTTACTTGTCCTGTTTACTTCATCTACTTAGTGTCCTTCGTTTGCATTGTACACTCGAATTTTTTCACGTAACTCTCAAACACTAAAAAAATTATCGTCTACCATTAAATTCCCTCATTTTTTTCTTGCAGATTGGGTATTCCTAAGCATATTTCTGTTTGCAGTACGACGACATGTTCTGCATCCGACGAGAGACGTGCCTGCAAGATAACTGCTACAGGACCCTCGTCACAGCGGAGGGTCGGAGGTTGTGTGTGCGAAATTGCCCTCCAATGTACGAGGTGGATCCCTCTGATGCAATTTGTGTCAACTGTGCTGCTGAGCCAGGTAAGGAGTCGTCGTGTCATGATGTAGAATAAAATGAGGCAATAGAAACAAATTGTTTGGCACATTCTTGGGTCGTTACCCAAGTCCCATGCCGTGACCATGACTATGACAAACCATATTAACCATGATACTAGAGTTTGTTTTGGTAACAAGTTATTTATCATACTATGATGTGTCTTGGTATTATGGTATTTTTCATGATGCCATGGTGGGTCTTGGCAAAATGGTTCAGTCACCGAAACGGAAAGTAATCGTCCTTCGAAAGGAGCGACTGTCAGGAAAAACAGCGTAGAATTTTTTTTAAAATCTGAAAAACTTAATGGAAGCACAACTGTCAATATTTTATCATTGTTCTGTTTGCCTTGAGGACAAACGAAAACGCCAGAGCATTGATGCAGATAGTCCTTTGACGTATTTTTTACCCAGATTAATTTAGAGAGCCTTCAGTTCCTTGATGAGTCGTACAACAGAGGAGTTGGGGTAGGCTTTATAAAAAGCCCAGCAACTGTCGATGGGGTTTAGGTCAAGGCTGTTCCGAGGCCAATCTAAAATATTTATATTGTGGCCACTAAGGTAGTGTCTTTACTTTTCTTGTGTGTTATGGGGCACCATCTCACGTACAAAAACCTAAGCCACAAATAGCATAAAAAGCCACGAATATGTCCTCCAGAACGTTCACGTTACGCTCACTGTTCATTGTAGGGTTTCTAAGTAAAAAATTCGAGCTACTTATTCTACTAAAAGCCCCAAACCATCACATGGTAGAGATGTTTAACAGTACAAACGGTAAACTGGAGGTCGTAGACTCTGATGCTGCACGGTCACCACACTCTCCCTCTCGCTCCTCTGATATCCTTAAAACAGTTTTAGTCGTAAAACATCACTTTAATTTAATCGTCTTTAGTTCAGTAAAAATATCTCTTCTCAAGAGGAATCTTTTCTTCTTCGTCATGGCCGAGGTGTGGATGGATTTCTTGACAGCTCGTCGACTTGGGCACACAAGGTCCTTTTACAGACGATTTTGAATGATCTGAATCGTGCATGTGACGATTCTTTTTGAGTTGGCGACTCTAATGAAGGGGTTCTTCAACATCTCTCTCCGTAGCAGTAGATCAGTCTGGAATTTTGTATTGTATTTCAGTCGGTGGTTAAACTGGGAATATTATAACAATAATAGTGTATCTCAGTCCCGAGTTTCCACTTGGGAACCGCATTCAGAGGTAAACCGCGAGCGCCGACAGCCACCCCAGTCACTTCTCCTCTTCCCATTTGGCGACAGAGCTCTTCTGTAGACACATTTTCCGCCTTCAAAGCAAGAATCCGTGCCTTCTCTGCTTCAGACAGGTGCTTAGGCAGTTTTAAAATTTCACACACAAGAATAGTAGTCACGTACATAACGAAAATTGTCCAACCGAATAAAAAACTAGCGGCAAAGTAACACATGCTGTGCAACAGCTGAAAAGCGATTTAAAAGCTAGTAGCCATTTCTTTCAAATTGCTAGGATGTACAGAATTGCCAGATGTTCGATGTTTGTAAACAAGCCGTGTGTATGCTTTGAAGCGCGACCAAGTTTTATAGTGATTTTCATACATTTAAATCACAACCCGATTATTTTTCGTTGTGGGGACTGCATTTATCACAAAAATGTGTCCCGTGCGCAGTCCCTTAAAGCATTCCTTTGACGTACTCGTTTACATAAAGAGAAGGGAAACCGACCACAATATTCCTGAGGCAGAATCCAATGCAACGCTCATTGCTCTCTGATAGTTTAATATTCCTGTGAACTTCACGCATTATGTAGTGGATGAGTGCGCAAATCATGTATTCATATTCTTATTAGATATATTTAAGATATTTCTTCCGTCTCCCATGACTGTATCTAGTTATGGTTAAGCTTTCGTATTAGATATAATAAATGTAGTTTATCAATTTCCCAGGACTGTAAAGTTCTGATGGCAGAGTACAACCTAACCTTACCTCTCCCGTTTCTTCATAACTCTTTGATAATATTTCGTATGTTTGAGGGATTTTTATAGATAGCGCGAATGAGACCATGTGTTTCCTTGAATGCAATTTTTATATACTTTTATGGTGCTATTTACTTTATTTAAGCGAGAATAGCAGTCACATCTTCATTGTAAAAAAGATAATGCAACAGTTCATAAGCACATTGAATATCTTTACGCTGTTTGTTATCTAGTTGTACAGGGCCTGAGTAGGATGTTACAAATACACTGATTAGGATGTAACAAATACACTGGATAGGATGTAACAAATACACTGGATAGCATGTAACAAATACACTGATTATGATGTAACAAATACACTGAATAGGATGTAACAAATGAATACATAGGATATAACAAGGACACCTGAACAGATGCCTGCAAAAGGACGTGTCCTGGAATGGTGCTGGACAGCATGGCCACAGTTCAGGCTTTCACAGGCTGCTCCCATGTGGAGGGTCAGCTCGTCATCAGGTGAGCTTTTCTTTCTTATTCCAAACTATGAATCGAAAAGTTAATCTTCTTTTACGATGAGGGGATAGCTTATTCACGTATAATTCTTGTTTTAGTTTGTCGATTCAGCTTACACGTGAAGGACAACATCGTTACCTATGCAGGCTTCCCTAAAGATAAGATTTTCCCTGTGTAGTTTCGTCCACTTTTCGTTTTGTTTCCGAATTGTTTCAGTTTTGTTTTTCTGGGGGAATGACGCTTTTAGAGAAGACAGGTGATGTTACGTTGCGTGTCCGTTGATTTATCTAAAAAAGAATTAAGATCATTCATGATTCAGTTTCAAGGAGCCATCATCCTGAGGTTAATTACTGTCGCCAAAATTGTATCAATTTCGCGGAAATGTTTGTTGCCCTCAGTTATAAATTTTTTTGATTGTAACTGAGCACTGGGATTTCTATAACGCATAACTAATTTTGAACTTCAATTTTATTTTTACAGGGTGTCTCAAAAAAACGTACCTGCTCTTTTACTGTCCATGTCCAGGGAGAGACTCGACTAAAGGGAGAATATTAGAATTTTCTTTCATACCATTTATCTTTCTTAAATTTACTGTTATATTCTTTAATATGTCTTTGTCAATAAACAAGTAAATCGAAACAAAATATGAGTAACGGGTATTCAAAGAGTGATCACATTCTTTTGGACTGCCCAGCATTAATAACTGCTGAACACACGCGTTAATTAAATTGATTTATTTGAGCAGTATGTCGCACAGCAGCGACGTGATGCGCCTGCTGTCGACTGCGCTGTCGAGGTTGCTGTACGTGCGGGACTACATCACTATTGCAGGCACCACAACCCTCAAGTCCCTGCAGGTCATGCAGCAACTGACTACAATCGGGGGGCACACGCTGTACAGGGACAAGTGAGGGTCTACACCTACTGTACGTGCGTGTGCAATAGCATATAAGTGTGTGTAATAGCATATAAGTGTGTATATTAGCATCTAAGTGCGTGTAATAGCATCTAAGTGCGTGTAATAGCATCTAAGTGCGTGTAATAGCATCTAAGTGCGTGTAATAGCATCTAAGTGCGTGTAATAGCATCTAAGTGCGTGTGCAATAGCATATAAGTGTGTATATTAGCATCTAAGTGCGTGTAATGGCATCTAAGTGCGTGTAATGGCATCTAAGTGCGTGTAATGGCATCTAAGTGCGTGTAATGGCATATAAGTGTGTATATTAGCATCTAAGTGCGTGTAATAGCATGTAAATGCGTGTAATAGCATGTGAGTGCGTGTAATAGCATGTGAGTGCGTGTAATAGCATGCGAGTGCGTGTAATAGCATGTGAGTGCGTGTAATAGCATGCGAGTGCGTGTAATAGCATGTGAGTGCGTGTAAGGGCATACCAGTGCGTGTACGTTCCTACGTGCTTACTTGTGCGTACAAGTGCACAGTGTATCGTTGTAATGAGGTGTCGGAACGATGCATCTGAAGAATGTATCAGAGAAACTTGTCTCTAAGGTAACATAAATGCCATCTAACATGAGTTGCGTACCTTCACACCACAATCAGTAGATTATGTAGGTATTCGTCGATGTAAGTTTACGAAGAAGCTGATTTCTTTGCATGATACTAAAGTATGGTATCTATCATCGAGACTGAATTTGAGTCTGTAAAACTTCAAGTTTTTCTACGTTAATTTGATGTCGAGTTATAACTCTGTAAATAGATTTATTAAAGTCTTAGTTTAGACTTTGCAGTCCTGTGCAAAGTCCCGAATGATGGACTTACCATTGAACATTCTTCTAGTCAAGTTCAGTCCGACCACTAGTCCTCATCTGAGTTATATACATAGTAGTTGTGTATAGTAGCCAAGCAAGAACGTCTTGTTGTGTTAGAAGTTTTCAGGTCTCGAGTATGGATTCAAAATTAAACTGTAACGCATTATCATGTAAACGAGCGTATATAAAATCATAAGCAAGAATGAACTAAATTGTATCAATTAATATACTTAAAAGTTGTGTAATGCATTATCAAATAATAATTAATGCATGATAATTGCACGGTTAGGTGAGAGCGCGAGCTACGTAGAACCGGCTGATTAGCAAAGGCCAGAAGCAGCTGCTGCTTTAAATAACTTTCATACCCAGGCATCATGAGGTGAACTGTTACTTCTACATTTGTACATTATTTTCACCTGTGCAGGTACGCGCTCGTGGTGCACGACAACGAAGCTCTGGAGGAGCTGTGGCCAGACGGTCGGTCTTTGCAGGTCTTGAAGGTAACGATCATCCTGAAACGCTATAGTTCAGTTCGTAAATGCTTCTGCACGCACTCTGCATCGTGAAGCTCATGTATGATAATCATGAATGATCCCAGGGCGGGAGGCTGATGATCTTCCTTTTCTCTAAATTTTACATTACTGGCCGAGAAACAAGTCTTTGATTAGGGTGATGCCCAACTGAAGTGGAAGCAGCAGGATGAGTTATGTTAAAAGAAACAATTATACATTACGAGTTACATCAATGTTCGTGTAACGTAGTACATCAGTGCTTTGTTGTGCTGCGTTACACTGGAGTTAAGATTGGAACGCTTCGCTTAA
>VCRD01006274.1:0-13449 GCA_006783055.1 Trinorchestia longiramus
TAGCATCATTTGTCTTGTATGAGAAGGCTTTTTGTGCGAAAATCAGGTTTCATTTAAATTCAAATCTTTGAATCCTTTATATTCAAATCCTCCTGAAGAACATTAGAAATATTTTAGTTTAGTCCTATATGCTATTACAAATGTTTCGTTCACATTCAAATGTTTCTTTCATATATGATGACTGATATTTTACTCGATATTTTGTTCAGTCAAAACATCTCCTGGTCTTTATAGGGTTAATTTCACAATCTTCATGGACGCCACCATTGTTTTTGCAATGTTTTACAGGTTCCTTTCTCTGAGACGCTTCTTATGAAACGCTCGTCGAGCGACGACGGTTGTCTAAAACATAAAACTGATATGGACCATATTAATTTAATAGATCAGCAACTGAGCAACATTAGTAGCATTTTGAGGAGACGGAGCTGAAGTGTTCAGTAAATAGCTCCGTTGTTACATGATCATGCAGTGTATTCAGTAACGTCTACGCAGCTCTCTGGGATAAACACTTCATTTTATGCTATCTCATTTTTCTTTTGTCAGTCGCGGCGCTGACGTTTTTATGATTTGTAATAGAATTGTGTCCATTTATTTCTACTTAAGTTGCCAAAGATAGCGTTAGAATTTTGATATTAAGTCAGAACATTGTACTGAGTAAGATGTGTTACTATTTTGGTTCGCTGAGGCTCGCACCATAGTAACGCAAAATATTCGTTTTTGATGCATTTTTTCAGTGCTGAGATCGCTCGAGTAGGTGGTTGAATTATGTATATGATATTGATAATATAACACGTGTTTCTTCATTATTCTGTTATTTCTGTTGTCATGAATGGTGCTTGCGTTCAAGTGTGCAGCTTTCCTTTTACTATTAACGCCGTGTGCTGCAGGGCTCAGGTTAGTACTTTTCTTTCTCTTCAGTATTCAACTGGAAAACACATTATTTCCTCACATGGTAGCTGATGCCTTGATTTTTGTAACGATGTTTTAAGATCAGTAGTTTAGAACATGTTTTTGTATTTCTCACGTTAGCAGTCGTGCATTTTTCCTACTTGTAGGGCTGAATGGATTGCATAATTTGTGACGCAAGTGTGAGATTGATGATTTTTTTAGCTTGCTATGTGTTTGTCACTTCCAGCACAATCGGTTTGATCAGATCTACCAGCTTGTCCTCAAGAGCGTTCATCACGTTTACTGTAGGTGCTAAAAACGTATCTAGGTGACATGCAGTTCTTAGCTACCTGTTGAGAGGCAGCAGCATTGGTTTTGAAGGTCGTATGCTTATAGTCCGGCTAATTTACATGTTCTTTTTCATCATCCCCGGACTTAATCGTTGAGCCTCGTGCTTGATTGTAATCATATTTCTCCTGTCATCTTCTTTCCATTTTTTGGTATACGTGACCTCCAAGTTTATGAACATTTAACTGAATATGAATACAGCAACATGTGGCTTGGAAGTCGATGTAGGTGTAAAAATCTAACATGGTCTTCAGTCGGCATTTTTAAAATTACGAACCGACGGTTCCTTCAAGTTATCCTAACGAACTCGTAGCACCGACTTAATAATCTGTGAAAACTATTCGGTGCCATCATAATCTGACTCCATATGGCAAATTTGAGGGAAATGGACACTTAATTAGCGTGTGGATGCTGTGACAGTTGCTTAGCGGTGTACAGTGATGCTTTTTCGTAAGAATCAAAATGACAGTATGTGATACTTGTCAAGTATCTAATTTAGGGTCATGAAGTACTCATGTGAGGTAGAATTAGGACTGAAGTCTCTGTTGTCGCAGTCTTTGCCAGTGCTACGGTACAGTGAAGTGTTAGCTTTTCTAATCGTAACTCAAATCTGTGTTCCATTTCTAGCTTCTGCTTTTTCTTGGTAGTGTGAACAAATATAACATTGGTTAGTGTCCAAACTTCGAGTGTAAACTTTTCCGTGGAATTGCCCTTGATTTTACGAGATTTATTCACCCTACCTTGAATCTGAAGGACTTTGTTCTCATTGGAAGCGTCTTGAGAAGCGTGGGGCAGATTCCTCAGCATTGGGTTTAAGCTCATTTTTGGGGGTTAGCTTCACAGTTAATGTTTTTTATTCTAGCTACGGACTTGTTTCCACTTGTTCTTCCTACAACTTCTTGCTTGATTTTTCTCGTATCATTTCTGTTAACTTCTTTCTTCATTTATTCGGGACGTCTTTATTCCCCTGTGACGTGTTGTGTGCAATTGGAACAGTGGTGAGGGGCTGTATGATTTTTGCAACGAATGCAGCAGAAAAGACCCCGGAAAGCTTGACTCGTCGACTGACTCGTCAAAGAGTCGAATTTCCGAACAGAACTGACGGATCATAAATTCAAGCTATTGCTTTCGAGCAATCATGCCGTTATGTTCATTTATTAACGTTCTTCTCGATCTGTTTCACTGATTCAGCTTCTGCAACGTATGAAAACCCGACTTTGGTTGTTTTCGCTGTTAGGGAACACCTTACACGTCTTCTATAAGTACCGCACTGTGTTCTTGCTCCATGTTAAAGGATGTGCCGCAGCCGTTGTCGGTTCCTGTGGCTGGTAGGAAATGGATATGGATTTTAGCAGAAGTTTTATTGAATGCCCAGGAATTAAGGGATACCTTAATGTGGGGAAAAGATGTCACAAATACGTGTCAGTGAATTGACGCGGTAGGACACGTTAGTGAAAATTGATTAATCACAGAATTTTGATTCATGCTATCTTCCTTGTCATTTTACGGGGCCTTTCATGTGCAATTTTGTTAAAAAAATGGCTGTGGTGTAAAGAATTAAATTTAGTACTGAATAATTTTTGGCCTTACTCTATTTTGTGTTCTACTTTTCAAGTTAGTCGTTTTTTATTGAACAAATTGTGTAGTCGAGGGTTGCATTCAACTAAAATGGGCGTTTTTCTGAATTTTATGATTTCGTTTTCTGTTCAGTCCTGTAAGATGATCATCAATTTAGAAGTATGTGAATCGTGTGTGCTATGTCTCATATTATTGGATAAGAATACTCATGAATACAGAATGCTCATGATCACTGTCATAGATATTATCATGAACATTCATGAATGATGTTTTCAACCGTGTGTTCGCAGAATAGATTATTTAGGTAAGCGAAATACACCTAACATTTGATGGCGTTAATAGGAGAGCTCATACTTGTGGCCTGAGTCTTGCCTCTTGTATAGGTGAAAATAGATATTAGAATTTAGCGATTTGGCGAGCTCTTATCGTATTAAGGATGTTGAATTTGCGTATTTGCGGATCAGAGGGCTGACGGCTGTAAGTGATCTCATGAAATTTATAAAGGTTCTATGGGCATCGTTATGATCTTTAATTGTTGATTGGAAAATTCGCGTCTCTGGTGTATGAAATCCCTGAGGCTTGAGTTCGTTGGACTCGAGGGTTTCGCCCCGATACTAGGTTACTCTTTTGTCCGTATGAGCAAATTACTTGTGGTAGCTCAAACAATCTTGTCTAGATACTATACGTGGCTTAAAGTTGTCGGGAATTTTAATATTATTCTAATTCTTAAGTCAGTTAATCTCTTCAAGATTTTAATAATATGAGAAGTTCATTTCACGGTATCGAAGTCTGGAAAACTAAATCTAAATGAATAAACTTTTCAGTGACTGGTGACTGCATGAGAGAGTTCATGCTTCCTTTAAGCGTCCCTAGTAAAGCTTTGCAGATGTAGTAGCACTTCTTTCAAGAATCTGTTGTGGGTCTGCCCGTCTGTCGTCTATCATGTTTTTGTTTCGTGGCTTCTCTACGTGTTCTGCTAGTGACATTCTGTTCCGTCTGTCCTTTGTATCTGGTCAATTTCTCGCCTACCTTTTTTCTCAATTCACGTGTTGCGGTTGAAATAGATTTGTTGCAGCCAATTCGAACTTATTTTTAAAAAATCTATCAAAATTATAACTTGTTATGTCAACTTATGATGGATCATTCTCATAGTTTAGTTTATTTTGCCAAAGAGGATTATTATCTTAAAATAACATTCCAAAACTGAGTTTAAAGTACTTTACTCTAGATTTTATTGTTTAGTGATTGCAGTGTAAGAAAACCTCGATCACGAATATGCCAAAGTGAGTAGTTTAGTATTACTGAATTTAAGAATGAACTATTGATTTAAGAATTAAATTTATTAAAGAATGGACGCCTAATTTGATATTTGTTGGTTCTTCAGCACCCTTGCTGTCCTGATATCGGTGTCGCCTGCACCTTGTGTGTGAGGTGGTACAAGCTTCTTGTGTTTTATTGTAAAACAGCGATTCCCTGTAAAATCCACTACAATTCCCTGTAAAACAACGACGATTTCCTGTGAAACTACTACGATTTCCTGTGAAACAACTACGATTTCCTTTGAAACAACTACGATTTCCTGTGAAACAACTACGATTTCCTGTGAAACAACTACGATTTCCTGTGAAACAACTACGATTCCTTGTAAAACAATTACGATTCACTGTGAAACATCTACGATTCACTGTGAAACAACTACGATTTACTGTAAAACTACAATTCCCTGTAAACCAAAGCGTACGTTTACTGGACCGTTACACAAGTCTTGCGTTGGCTTCGGTAGGCCTCGTTAAATGAGAGGGCAAGTTTTTTAAAGCTCATACGTGTTTTGTGCAGGTACGTGTAAACTAAAACGTGCCTCATTTTGTGAAAGAATGCACCTGTAGCTGCTAGGTTAATGTGATAAAAGTCTTCTGCTCGAGTGCTGCATGAAACACTTCTTGATCTCTTGCTCTATATTGTGCGTAGTCTCTTAGCTGTAAGTCATCATTTTCTATTCTCGTACTTCTTTTATATTTTGTTGTTCATAGTCACGACTCTTGTGTTGTTCTGCGAAACTTTTGCCTTTTATATATTGGTTTCCTTTGCAATGATTTCCACTCTTACAATACAATTTTGCACTCTGAATTGTAATGGACTCCATGGAGAGGACTCGAATAGCGCGCCTTTAACACTCAAATAACACATTATTATATCATTAATTGGCTGTCACTGCACTAGTTATCATAATACTCAAATGACTGAACTATCATGGTTTTTGTATATGCAAAGTAATGTTTCGATTGCCAGTGTAATGCACGAAAATACATTAGTTTATACGGGCTATAACTTCATTAGCCCCCTCTGAGTGGTTACTATGTCATCACAGCCTGTAATTTTGGATTTGTTAAATAGAAGGAAGTCGTAAAGATAAGTGTTTTAATTTAAATGAACGAATTTATGTAGGGCGACTTTCGTGAAGCAAAATACCAGTTGGAGGAGGTTGTTGTGTTTAGTTTAGTAGTTTGGTGAGCCGATGATATTCTCTTCCTGCTTTTACTGGAGAGGCGTAGGCAGGCGCTACACGTGACACCTGTTATACGACTATCTTCGATATTGTAGCTGTATACTCTATTCTCAGATCGTTCATTACTTCAAAATAATCACTGCCGTGACACTTTGATTAGTCAATTTACACTGATCTTGGTCCAAAAGTTGTCGACCTGTTCGGGGAAAGTATGAAACTAAATCCATGCAATCGGAATTTGTAATTGTATGAATATTCATTTTGAGACTGTTGTCCCACTGAGTGACTAGTGCCACTGAATGACTGTAGTACCACTGAGTGACTGTAGTGCCACTGAGTGACTGTAGTGCCACTGAGTGACTGTAGTGCCACTGAGTGACTGTAGTGCCACTGAGTGACTGTAGTGCCACTGAGTGACTGTAGTGCCACTGAGTGACTGTAGTGCCACTGAGTGACTGTAGTGTCACTGAGTGACTGTAGTCCCACCGAGAAAATGTTGCCTCAGTGTTGTCGGTCACTTGTTCACACAACAACTGGACTGGACCATCGCGATCAGTGGCATGTTTGAGTGTTGCGCTGTTTTGTGATTTCTGATGAAACTCAGCGGCAACTCTTCTTATTTAGTGTGTTAGTGCCCAGTGTTTTGTTGTGAGCTCATATCAGTATTATGTATCATCAGTGTTGCCCGGCTTATTGTGTTGTACTGGTCCGGTAAACTTATTATTTAAGGTCATATCACCACGTCTTCTCGTGTTCTTTGTAGTTTAGGTCTTTCTTATGGATGCACTTCGTCGTGCTCCAGATCACGATCATTTCCCCTTCTGAAACGATGGAAGTTCTGCCATAACATCGGATTTGGACTCATCGATGTGTATTATTGTATTGAAACAGAACACTGAAATACTGATCTTTTTTTTAGCTTAGCATACTGGCCTCCTGGTTCCGTAAGTTTTTTAAAAATGTCCCTTTACTTGATTAATTTTATCAAGGCTGTCATGTGAAGTGATATCTTCTATTTAATTTATTTGAGGTTACGGAGCGCCTACAAATACGATTTATTATTATTATTGACTGCTAGTGTTACTGTTGAACGTAGCCGTGTCCCAAATTGCCGCCTTTAAAATCAACTCCAGTTTTTAGGACTTGTGCACACACTGGCGAGTTTTTTATGCATCAACTCTTTGGAGGGAACATTATTTTCCCTATGTGTTTCTTCCTGTCTTATGCAATTGGCCGACCGAGACAGCGAGTTGACTATAGTGGTGTGTTTTCTATTAATCCAAGGTTTATTTATTCATGGTCAATTCTGCCTTTGCTCTCATGATATTCTGGATTTTAGACACATGTGACTGGTTCGATACAAAGATATGATTATACATCAATCCGCGAGTCTATTGCTGTTGGAATTAGTTTTATTAATCGATTCTGTATTGGTGACCTTATACACGCACACTCAATTTTTTTCCAGCTCATTCACACCTCTTATTCTCCTTAATAAATGCTATAGAACTAACGAGTTTTATTTCCCATTTTAAAGACCAAAAATTTGCTCCAGGGGCCTTGACTCATAGTACAGGAAATTTTCATCCTCTTCATCTCCGTTTAATTTTATATTTAACGATGCTGAAATTTATTTTTCTGAAAATTATGTTTTTTATATTTATTTACTAGTGGTTTTACGTCTGCTGAATTATTCTGGTTCAGATCGACTGACCAATACCTGTGTTTTAAACGACAGTGGCTCTTATGAGAGAGCTCATCGAATTATCTCTATTTAAGAACTCGTCACATTAAACTGTGGTAAGGGTGGAAGGCGCATTAGTAACTTACTACTAAGTCATTAGTTAGTACTGCTAAGTCGGTCATTAGTAACTTAGAAAAATTAATATCCTTGCACAATGGTGCTTTCAAAATGCATTATAAGAGAAGTATACAGTTGCTGAAATTAATTTTGGACATGAAGGAAATCTCGACGATTTCATGGATTGGTCGCTTCGTCTGACCGGAGAAAGGCTTCAGGTTTATTGACGTCTTTCTTGCTAACTCGGATTTGTTGAATTCCTACTTAGGGTCACCGTCGTCTAGGGAGGACTTGCAGAAACGAGTTGTGAGGTGGGTGAGCCTCTGAGTGAGTGCTGGGTGTGCAGCTCATGTGATAGAGTTTTTGGGTGCCGGGTGGAGGCGGTGGAGTGGGTGTATTTCATGTACCTCAATCGCGTGTTCTTGTTAATCGAATCGAACTTCAAAACATGCGCTGTTTTGTAGTAGAGCTAAATAATGTGGGATATTTCAGGTTGAATCATATCTAATATTTTACGAAGGATTCAGTGGATGTCATGTTGGATCTTGTTCGTGAGTGAACTTAATGTTATTTGAAAAACAATCTAAAGTTATCTTTTTGGACAATCCGTATTCAGTACGTATTTTTGTAACAATTTTGTTCGAGAGTTTGTTGATATTTGCACGACATAACTACGGGTATTGAAGTCCTTGGTTGTAGCTTAGTGCTACATATTCATTGGCCACGTATGTAGCTCTAAGCTACAACCAAGGCGGCAGACATTTCTGTTTGATACCAGAATATGAAATAAATTTTGATACGTGGATGAAAATAAAGGCTGATCTAATCCTGGATTTTGCCTGGATTCCCGAGACAAGGTCACGAAGACGTCCTTCGCTGGCAGGCAGTGAAGAACTAAGCTTCCATGTCGTAAATTCTGTCTTTTACGGTCGCCTCCAATCTTCTAATTGGTCTTCAGGCTGTTCGATGGCCGCTCTTGTGATCGAGCTTTTCTCGATGGGAAAAATTTGTTATTGGAGTCGTCGTTACAGACGAAAGACGGACGACGCAAGTAAAAAGTTCATTAAGAATAAATTCGGGCCAAATGTAACGTTTGGATTTTCAAAAGGTCTTGCGCCATTTAAAAATTTTGATCTAAGTTCCGAATGATAGTAGCTTGGGTTCTTAAATACAGTATTAGCTTTACGATTTTATTTGAGTGGACGACCAGTTCCAGCGCACGAAGCAACTGTCGTGGTATCTATGATACAGGACAAGGGTAGAAGCGTCACTGGGGAAGAAATAGGGTCTGGATTTGAGTCCATTGTTTTTATTTTCAGTTCATCAGTTACGTTGACTTTATGTATCTGATGGATATGTACTTACCGTACAGCACGCATTGTAATTTATGTATGATGCTCGAAGGTAAAAATGAATTAAGGATTTACGACCGTATGTCATACTACATCAGTGGGAGACGTTTTGCTTCAATGCAACAAGACAATCACAGGGAAACGCTTGAGTAAAGTTCTGAACTGAGAGTTCTGAGAGTTGAACAAAGAAGGAATGTGGGAAGCAATGTAAATCATTTAAGATAAATTTTAGCAACAATGCCTACAGACAATGCATACTCATAAAGAGTATACACAGATTTTAAGGTAAATAATAACACATCTTATGATTTTAGCAATAACATTTTTCGGTATTTTTTAATAATTTTCCCTTAATTTGTTATCTGAATTTATAAATATTATTGACATGTCTTTGCTGAGTTTATTGGTCTACCAAATTTCTCTATTACCTCAAATTAAGTTAATTTAATTTTCGTTGAACGTCTGGTCAGTTTTCTGAACATTTCCGAAGTAATTCGACTTTTTCCATAATTCAGTCACGTCTCGGACGACAGTTCTTCCGGATATTTGCTTCTTCCGGTCGTTATTTAATTTCATGAAGCTCCCAAAGTTACGGTAATTTTTTGATGCATCATAAACTTCTGGAGGCAAACGACTTTAAATTCCGACGAAAGACCAGCGAAGCTGCTCGAGTTTCTTTGACTCGGGAAGCCCTGAGGAGAATATTGAGCTTTTCCAGGTCCCTGTATCCTGGATACTGAACTAGCTTTTTTAGCCTCTGTATCCTGAATACTGTGCTGGTTTTCCAGGTCCCTGTATCTTGGATACTGAGGTGTTTTTTCAGGTCCCTGTATCTTGGATACTGAGCTGGTTTTCCAGGTTCCTGTATCCTGGATACTGAACTGGTTTTCCAGGTCTTTGTATCCTGAATACTGAACTAATTTTCCAGGTTTCTGTATCCTGGATACTGAACTGGTTTTGCAGGTCCCTGTATCCTGGATCCTGAACTGGCTTTTTTGGCCTCTGTATCCTGAATTTGAGCTGCTTTTCAAGACCTTTATGTCCTGGAGACTGAGCTAGTTTTTCATGTCCGAGTTTCCTGGATACTGAGCTGGCCGAGATGACTTAATTCTGCCAAGTCCTCATTGTTCATTTTTGTTCTGGTGCGGTGAAAGCTCTCACATAAATGAGACCCAAAAAGTACTGTAGAAATGAGCAGTTTTCTATTCATTATGGGTAAAGTTCTTGAGCTTCCCTACTTCTTGAGGTTATTTCTTGATTAAAGTAATTTTTACTGTTCAAAGTTATGAATGATTTGGGGTTGAGTGACTTTAAAACAACAAAACTAAAACATTGATAGGGTAAGCTGCAATTTCTTTTTGCAGGATGAAGGTTACTCTGTTTCAAAATTTAGATTATTACATAGAACATGCGTCTCGTCTTGTCCTACATATTATAACGGCTCTAAATTACGCTGCACAAGACACGCTGCACAACACATCTCGCTGCACAACACATCACGCAGCACAACACATTACACTGCACAACACATCACGCTGCACAACACATCACGCTGCATATTGCATTCAAAACAACATTATGGATAGCTCTAAAAATGTCACAGAATAAATTACTAGCTGAAGTACATTACAATACACTTTCTACTCTACAAATAAAATTACGCCTTCTGATTTAGATGGGAATGCATTAGGATCAGAATTTAAATTCACTTAGATGTATTGTTTGTGACACAACTTTCCCTGCACTCTCCCCTACTCTTCATTGGACAATTCCATTATTATTTCTAGTCGGATGTGAGTAAATCATCATTTAAATACATGGTCCTCCCTTTTATACTTCTTTTTAGTGCTCACTCAAAAAGTGCGCTATTTGTTACCACGTTTGAAAACCGCAGTAACTCTGATACTATAATGCAGAGCTATGTTCACCATAACACGCCGCTATGTTCACCATAACACGCCGCTATGTTCACCATAACACGCCGCTATGTTCACCATAACACGCCGCTATGTTCACCATAACACGCCGCTATGTTCATCAAGACAATTACCTGCTAGAGTGCTAATCACTAATTGTGCTTACCAGCAAATAATGGAAAAATGTTCAATACGTTTGGTCTGGGAAATGAAATGCTGCTTAATTTGGCTGTGGGCGCAGCTTCTCTTTCTGTTCATCAGTGAATAATTAACGAGCCATGAATTTTAAATACATCAGTAACTATTGAATGGAAATTCGACGACGCTTCAATAAACAGTGGTAATTGAAACTCACTCATGAACATTAATTGCTTAATAAACTAATTATGTACTTTTGTACTGCTACTAATTGCCCTACAGGCGGTGCAAAATTTTCAGAGGAAATTCATTGGAAAATTCTCACAAAAATGAAGACTTAATTTTCAGCACAATTGGAGCATCGGTCCTTGTATTAAGACTCATTCTCCGTTCCCGCTGCTCTCAGTCGTGACGTCACGAGACTCTAGGACTGTAATGTACTTCCATGGTGTGATGGGTGTGATTGTTCAATGATTGTTCATTGTCCATTACTTGTTCAATGATTGTTCATTGTCCATTACTTGTTCAATGATTGTTCATTGATTGTTCATTGACCGTCCATTGATTGTTCATTGATTGTCCATTACTTGTTCAATGATTGTCCATTGATTGTCCATTGACCGTCCATTGATTATTCATTGATTGTTCATTGATTGTCCATTGATTGTTCATTGATTGTCTATTGATTGTTCATTGATTGTTTATTGATTGTTCATTGACCATCCATTGATTGTTCATTGATTGTCTACTGATTGTTGATTACTTTTTCAGAAATCAATGTCTGATATTTAATTCTCTCGTCGTTAGAAAAGTAGGATTGCTTAGCTCCTCTTGGAGGGAGGTGGCCGAAAAAAGCACCTATTAACTATGTCTGCCCTCGTCAGTAAATGTAAGATGGAATGTTGCTACAAAGATAGGAACGTTGATTGAAGGAGCCTGCTGTGAGTATAGCGTAATTTTGACTTTCATTTTTTAACTTTCCTCTTCGTTTGCTTCTTTTAATTTTCTTGAGCAAGGAACACAGTTTTTTGCTCTTACTGCATTATTCTTCAAAGATCATTTTTCCATATGCTTGGAGTTCCCACACCGTGTTTTCTACAGGCTGTAGCAGGCTGGGCTAAGCATGTCATTAACATTTGTAGCACGAGGTACCACGTGTAGCAACTCTGATGATCTACACGATAAAGATCTTTGGATGGATAAAACAGTTATATCTTGTATATCGTGATAATCTTTCACTTCTAAACTTTCATCCGTTAAGAAACCCTGAACATTCTCATACTCCAAACTTGGTCGCCATCAAGGTGTTCTTCTACCTCCCTCGTATTGAAGGAACAGAGCTTTATCTCATAAACTCCAGCCATAAATTTAATTCTCTACTTTCTGACTGATAATTTCCCGTCGTAAAATTTTGCTCATGCGAGTGTCTTTTATTACTATCTCATTCACTGCGAAACTTTGACAAGTGGAACTTTAGCTTCAGAAAAATATGCTTCTGTGTAACAGAATGGAATAGAATAAAATAGAATGAGGCTATAGGAACGAACCTTCTGGCCCATTCTTGGGTCGGATAATTACTTCGATAATTATTCGGTTGTTTACCCAAGTCCCATGCCGTATTTCTAGCCGCGTCAACCATGTCGGCAGCGGGATTCGAACCCGGGTCTTTCCGCTCGCAAGCAGATTCGCTCACCAGTCGACCAAGCTGGTGATGTCGACCAAGCTGGTGATTATAAGGTGGTAATATATACATATTATTTCGCTTCCAATCATTTTAAGTCCACAGCAATGCAGAGCATACTCTCTCAGCTGAAAAAATGCAATGCGTTTTACTCTGAACATATGTATATGCAAACATGTTTTTTTTCGGTTACAGTGCAATTTTATAGAATTACTGCATTCCATTGACTACAGAAGAAGGCTTATAGTCTTCCTTCATAACTGGACGAAATTCAACTGCATTCTGTCTTTCGTTGTTTCCATTCTGTTTGCTCCTGACCAACGAATTTCACTGTATTGGAACAACATGTTTACTTCATGTCTCAACTTGCAACGCTGCAGTTGGAACATGCTCGTCAACACTCGCTCTACATTCATAGAATTTCATAATATCGAACCAATTAAGCCCCAGTCGTCAACACGCGAGCGCTTCTGAGTGATCACTTGTCTATATATAGCCTCATCGGATGAGCTGTTTAAATCCTCAACGAATTTCACGGTGCATTTCAGTCTTTGGGTGCCATTTAAGTGCTAGAGTTTGTGAGTGCTTTTCCAGTGATCGTGAAACTTGTTGATTGAATTCCAAGTAGACAAAATTTAATGGAGGTTCTATTTAGACATTATTAAAACCACGATCTAAGTGGACATAATTAAAATGAAGTTCCATATGGGCATTATTGAAACCAAGTTCCAAAGGGACGTAATTAAAAGGAGAATTCAAGAGTACATAATTAAAACAAAATTCTGTGTGGAAATAATAAAAGTTAAGAGAATATATGCCTAATTTTTTCATTGTTCAAACTTCCAGAATGAGTACAAACACGTAGTCGTAGTCTCCAAGCAACTAGACTTGTAGTCTCCGCACTAAATATCAAAAAGCTCTTTTCGCATGCCTGTTGATTCTAATACGTGACAGCATGTCCGGTCGTAATACACTTCTTAATTAAACTTCTATGTGTTCATTTGTTGTTAATATGGCGACAATCACAGTAATAATTCAATGTTCATGTTTACTGTTAGTTGAGCGTGGCCTGCTGTCTATCTTGCTCGCGGCTTCATCAACTGAGTATCGTTTCAGTGCACCATCACCCAGCTGCACTATCACCCAGCTGCACCATCACCCAGCTGCACAATCACCCAGATGCACCATCACCCAGCTGCACCATCACCCAGCTGCACCATCACCCAGCTGCACCATCACCC
>VCRD01006274.1:13527-24954 GCA_006783055.1 Trinorchestia longiramus
CCACCACCCAGCTGCACCACCACCCAGCTGCACCATCACCCAGCTGCACCATCACCCAGCTGCACCATCACCCAGCTGCACCATCACCCAGCTGCAGCCAGCTGAATCGTCACCCAACTGCAGTATCATCCGGCCGGCAGACTATCTTTACAATTGCAGACTACGGTGATCTTTGCCATTACAGACTACGGCGGTCTTTACCATTACAGACTACGGCGGTCTTTACCATTACAGACTACGGCGATCTTTGCCATTACAGACTACGGTGATCTTCACCATTACAGACTACTGCGATCTTCACCATTACAGACTAAAATGATCTTCATTTCATGAATACATAGAGAAAATTTTCAGGACAGGTGATTGTCAGCCCCAAGTACCTGGCACCCCGTGTGTAGTCAGCCAGGCACCTGGCATCCCGTGTGTAGTCAGCCAGGTACCTGGCACCCCGTGTGTAGTCAGCCAGGTACCTGGCACCCCGTGTGTAGTTTTCTTTTTCAAAATACACAGGATTTTGTTCTTTCATTCCTAGAGTTCTTTCCAAGAGTACTTTTCAAGGGTTTTTTCGATGAGTACTTTCTAAAAGTAATTTTCAAGGGTTCTT
The DNA here is from genome assembly GCA_006783055.1 of Trinorchestia longiramus. NCBI lineage: Eukaryota > Metazoa > Arthropoda > Malacostraca > Amphipoda > Talitridae > Trinorchestia > Trinorchestia longiramus. The sequence goes on from VCRD01006274.1 coordinate 14,132, forward strand.
TCCAAGAGTACAAATATTATGAGTATTTTCCAGGAGTTGTTTATACGAGTACTTTCCAAGAGTACTTTTCAAAGGTCCTTTTTAAGGATTCTTTCCAAGAGTATTTTCCAGAAGTACTTTAAAAGAGTACATTCAAAGAGTCATTTCGAAGAGCACTGTCCAAGAGTACTTCTGGGGATAGCTTTGAAACTTTACATTTGAAACGAACTAACGGATGCCAATCAAAAAGACCGTAACTGTCACTCTGTGTATATTTACGACCAGCAACAACTTTCAAAAATGAGGAGAAAACTTTTATTGCAATTTTCTTTACCTGAATGACTGATTGCCGTACAAAGTTATGCGACGTGAGTAAGAATGGCAACATCTGAGATTAGGATATGCATAAGAGAGACACGAGTAAATCTTTTATATTAGTTGAGTGACTAAGAAAAAACGAGTTTTACCTTGCATATTTGACCAAGGGGATATGATTTACTAGGTGGATAGCGACTTCATGTTCCCAAATGGCCAACGAAAAATAATAAAGGGGCGTCACGGTTAGTCAAAATTAACTGATGAGTCCTTGTGCTTTTTTTCTCTTATACTAGAATTTTCAAGCATTAATTTTTACATCATGAGTCTTGTTAAAGTTAAAAGACCATGTTTTGTTAATTATTTTTCATTAAAATTCATAAAATCTATCAAATGTTTGAAACAAATGTCCCTTATGCATCACGCGAGCCTTCAGCAAAAAAGCCTCACCTAGTTGAACTAGTGAACGGTAAGTTGCAAGGTGTTGGAAAAATTACGAATTTCCAAGGCGTGTATTCAAGGGAATTAATTTCATCAGCGTACTGAGCATCTACACTGGCACGGACATACATACAGGGTGTCTCAAAAAAATGTACTCACCCTTTAACCGTTGCTAACATGCTGTCTTCTTTGTGTTGCAGGTATTCTGTTGTAGGAATTGTGTTGCAGGTATGTTGCAGGTATTGTGTTGCAGGAATATTCGAAGCTATTCTATTTCACTGTATGTTCATAAATAAAGGATCTCTCGTCATTCGAAGTGTGAGTACATTTTTTTGAGACACCCTGTACATTTCTTTAACTCAAAGATTGAACGCGGTACCTACTGTATATCTCAAGTGGATTCACTTCAGATCCTGTTACCGTGCAGCACAAGATAAAACTGAGTTTCTGTAGCTCATCAAATTTATTTAAGCTCAGATAACGGAACAAAGTTCAAACTGCAACAGTAACAAAACGCTGCAAACGAAAAATTATGCCATAATATTATTTAAATCAGTGACTCGCAATTTAATGTGCTTCGAATTTACGGTAATATATGTATGCGACCTCGATTGAAGGATAAATATACGAGATTTAAAAAATACTACTAATCCTGCTTATCGATGAAGTAAGGAATGGTGAACAAAACCATTCACTGCTGAATTACTAGTCCAAACAAAGCCTCTTAGTACAGGGTGTCCCCAAAAATGTATATATTTTTAAAATGCTGTAGTTTGAATATTACTGGTATTTATAAGATGTACTCGTACATAAGGTAGGTAACAACGTTTTCTGGGTAAAAAGTAAAACTTTAAATCTTGCTCATTCGAATAAAACCAGTCCAAGCCTCTTAGCATCAGGAGTATGCAAACTACAGTCTTTTAAAAATGTAGACATTTGTTTGGGACATGATATATGTATATGTACGGGTAAAAATTTTCTAAAGAGAAAATCACCTTATTTACAAATCACACATAAGAAAGTCTACGGTGTACACTACCAACATTTAACTATCTATTACATGAGCTCGGACGCGTATGCTCTTAAAATAGTTCATTAGTCTACGGTATTAACTACCAATATTTAACTATCTATTTTTTAATTATGAAAGCTTACGAGTGCAAAAAGTTCCTCAAAGATTGTATTATGCTATATCTTAACTGAATAATATTAAATCATCAATAAAGTTACCCAATAAATAGTGATTATATTTTTAAGTAACTTGGATTGTCCACGTGATTAGGAAAATATAATATTTTTTTAATAAAAGGTAGATCTTTCTCTCTTTATGAAAGAAAGAAGTCAATTAAAAAAATGTGCAACATACCATATACAAAAATAGTAGTATCATAACTCGTGATTCATTCGAGTCCTATGATTGCCTTGATAGTATTCTTAGTTCTTCTCACGAAATACTAATCATGGGAGATTTCAATTTGCCCTACATAAACTAGACTACTCGTCAAAGTCAAGCACCCAGCTCAAAACTTATTCATCTGATGAGTACAAATTCCCTGCTGCAGCATGTCAACAAACCAACTAGAGGAAACAACATTCTTAACCTCGTCATGACGACCCCTGACCTCAGCATAAACGGCTTAGAAATTACGGACAAGATCGGTGACCACCAGATGATAGACTTCTCTCTCGAAGTACAAGACCCTAACACAAGAACTGAACATAAACAAGCCCTCAATTACAAACGGGCAAACTTCGAACTAATGAAAGAAGAGCTTGGCAGCTATAACTATGAAGTACTCATGAGCAACAAAAACGCCGAGGAATGCTACATGATACTCAAAGGAAAGATTGCAACCGCTACAGAACACCATATCCCAAGAAAGCAAGTCAGGCCAACCAATAACCCTCCTTGCTTCTCACAAGAGATTAAATGCCTCATCAATGCAAGACATTCGTACAGAAGACTCAAACGATACCAAACAGAACCCCATCGTCAAGAACATATCCACGCCTGTAGGGCTGTTAAGCAAACGATAAAATCTACAAAACAAAATAAAAGAAATACAGTTGCAGCAAAAGCAAAAACTAATTCCAAGAGCTTCTACAAATATGTAAACGACAGACGACTCAAAAGAGACACTATTGGACCACTGACTGATTCTGAGGGCTCAACCCAAACGAACAACAAAAGCAAAGCCAAAATTCTCAATCAACACTTTACTTCTGTATTCACTCACGAAGACTTAACTCAAATCCGGCAACCTCATGCTTAAAATCTTCAAGAAATCCTGTCAGATGGCGTATTTACAGTAGAAGAGGTAGCGAAAGAGCTCAGCATTTTAAATCCATATAAATCAACCGGACCCGACGGCTTTGGTCCCCGGATACTCAAAGAAACTGCTGAGGTAATAAGCGAACCTCTAACAAACATCTTCAATCGATCTCTCGAAACTGGAATAGCTCCGGAAGATTGGAAGCGGGCAAATGTCACTCCTATTTTCAAAAAGGGGAACAAACAAATACCTAATAACAATCGTCCAATCAGTCTAACATCTGTCATCAGCAAAATAATAGAAAGACTACTTAAAGTCCGTATAACAGAGTACCTTAATGACCAAAATCTTATTACTGACACTCAACACAGATTCAGGGAAAAACGTATCTGTCTCACAAACATCCTTGACTTCTTTGGAGAAGTTAACCGCATATACGACTGTACAAAAGCCGTAGACCTTGTATATCTAGACTTTCAAAAAACCTTCGACAAAGTTCCCCACGAAAGACTCATGGCCAAAGTGGAAGCGCATAGAATACGAGGCAACTACTCCCGATGGACACAAAACTGGCTCACTAGTCGCACTCAACGCGTGGTGATTCACGATGAAACAAGTGATTCAACGTTTGTAACATCAGGAGTCCCTCAAGGGAGCGTTTTAGGCCCGCGCCTTTTCATCATCTACATCAACGATCTTGATGTCGGAATCATCAGTAAAATCAACAAATTCGATGATAACACGAAACTCTGCCACAGAGCATTCACCAAAAGGAACAAAGCAACTATCCAATCAGACCTCAACCGTTTTCTACAATGGACTAAAACCTGGCAAATGAGCTTCAACATTGATAAATGTTCAGTAATGCATGTTGGTGCAAATAACCGGCATTTCCAACGCACGATGTGTCACGTACCCTTTGAAACAGTCCAGCAACAAAGAGATCTAAGTGTCATTGTCACTGAAAATCTCAAACCTGACAAACAAGTAGAAAAGAGCGTCAAAAATGCGAGCAGGATTCTTGGTTTCATTGCACAAAACTTTGAATACAAGTCAAAGAACATAATATTACCGCTCTATACATAAAGCGCTAGTCCGGCCTCATTTAGAATATGCAGTGCAACTCTGGTCTCCTACCTTACGAAAAGATATTAATAAAATAGAAAAATTTCAGCGGAAAGCAACGAAGATGATTCCAGAACTCCGTAATCTCAGCTATGATAGACGTCTTCAACGCCTTGAACTCATAACCCTAGAACAAAGAAGACTGCGAGAACAACTTATTGAGACCTTTAAGTATCTCAATAGTCTTAACAATGTCACTCTGGAAGGGCTTTTAGAAAGAGACGGTAACATACGAATCAGAAATAACAGCCAAAAACTACTACTGAAAAAACTTCAAGACTTCTCAAGCTATGAAGTTTTTTCCCGTTAAAATTACTGCAACTTGGAACCAGCTGCTAAAAAACATAGTTTCTGCTGGCACTGTGAACACATTCAAAAATCGTCTTGACAAATTTTGGATTATGAACTCCGCAGTTTTACATCGTACTAACCTTATGTTCCTAACTCTTTGGGGCTAGTGTATGATTGAGATAAATGCGCGTGACAGAAATGCCTGTGCGTGAGTGAAATGCGTGTTCATGACTGAATTGACGTACGTGGTTAAGGTGTACGTGCATGACTGATGGATTTACTTTAGACGGCATAGGACTTGGGTCCTATAGACCCAAAGAATGGGCCAAACAACTCGTTCCTATTGTCTTATTTTATTCTATTCTATTCTAGTAGTATTTCTATAATAAAAATTTCAATGAAAACAATGGAAAATACGTATCAAAACATATTGCCCTGAAACTTCCTTTTAATTTTTTTTTAAAGTTCAACGTGTATGAAATTGCTTCAGTTCTAGTGCGTGCTAGATTCAAATCTCTAATTAAAGAATTTTAACACTGAATATAAAAAACACGAATTATGAGCATACTGGATGTAGCATTACTATCGTGGTGCTGAATGATCGTTGTTGCAGGGATCATTTAAAGCGCCTAATAAAAACTATCAACACGACAAATAATGGTAGCTGAAGGATATGCATTACTGCATTGAAACAAGAAAGCTTAAAATTTTTGATTAACTTGCGTAGAGATACATCGTTTACGGAGGAAGATAGTTTATTGCAGAAGATATTTTATGGAGGAAGTTAGTTTATGGAGGAAAATAATTTATGGCCGACGGTATTTTACGTAGGAAGCCCACGACGCTAAATGGCCGAAGACAGAAATTTACATGGTAAAGACTCTCCATTTGGGCCGTGTATGTTACTTCACAATTATAACTATTAATATTATTAGTGTGTTCTATATTATTATTGTTGCTCCTAATATTTAAAATCTACCATACATGCGACTTTGGTGAATGGGCTTTAATTAGTAGTTGTGGGTGATGCAGTGGGAGACTGAATTATGAACGAGCTTGAGACTTTAAACGCATCGTCACGGATTTTAAAACATAAAAGGGAATCAACTTCATAAACTTTCGCGGCTTGATGACAAAATAGTTCCTGTGGACGATAAAGTCTAGCACTGAATTGTCCAGGAATGTGTTGCAAAAAGCAGTGTCAGAACTTAAGATACTTCCCAGCTGAGGCATCCCCAGGTACAAGAACCAAATGTTCACTTCCATCGCAAGTTTTTGACGAGACTTTTTCTACTTCGATACGTCAAAATCTTCACGATTCTTCACATGTCTGCTGCGAAAAAGAAGAACACTGAAGAGGAAAAATATAGCTTTGAAATCGTGACTTTTTGCAGGACTCATATGGCAAAAAAGTAAAAGAAATACAACGTTTTTCTGGAAAGCTTTCTGAAGGCATAAAGATAGTTTCAAATAACTAAACTGATGTGTCTTAGAAGGTCCCCGAAGGTTTCAAAAAACTATACGGACGAATCTTTGAAAGCGTCAGGTATCCGAAATTCTTCTTTGATGTAGGTTAGAGATCTTTAAATTAACAGGTCCCAGAATCCTGAAGAAAACAGTTGTATCGTCGAACAAATCTCCAAAGGTTTCATTCATAGAAAAAGTTTCATGAGTTTTAGGTTCGAGGAACTGGTGAGATACAAACACGAAATAGGATGCCGCAAACACGCACACACGTTTGAAATACTGAACGTATTTCTGTTTTAAGCAATGTTTCATAACTATTACTGACTCTCTAATACACAAGATTCATGTTACAGGGTACAGTGAGTGTTTTATATATACGACTTATACAACACTGCAACGCTCTGCAAAATAACATAGTAATCCAAGATCCCAATACTTATTTGATTAACAACAAGCAACAGTGTTGCGGGATCAATTATGGTATAAAAAATCGATACTCGTGAATTTCTCCAATATAGTTCAGTAAAATTTAATTTCATGTAATCTCCTTCTTTAGGATCTCAGATCTGAAGTTCCCTGAAATTGATGAATTTTAGAATCAAAAATTGGAATAAAGCATTTCTGAATTATTTTTCCCAATGATTTATGAATTCCATAATAGACAGAACATGAATAATGGGATAAGCTAACACCTTGATTTTTAGCTGCTCAATGACAACGTCTGCTCAGCAGCAATTTGTTTGCTTTCTTCTTTACACGATGAACAAATTTGTATCATACTTTATATGAAAATTTTATCTGTATCTGCTGATGCTAGTCCAAACTGAAAGTTAGGGTAAGAGTTCAGGAAAAATAAATATTCATATACCGGTTTGAAAAGGTGTATGCAAGCTAGAAATAATTCAATCACCATTCCACACTTTAATTAAATCTATCACCTTAGCCTTTGGCTCTTCATTTAAGCCGCCACAAGTGGTCATACAGGCACACGGAGTTCTCATAATTATGTACTGAAACGTGTATGAAATGACGTGTTGTTGTTCATAGTGTTGTATTGTTGAAGTCATCTGGTTCATTGTATTGGACTTCCTTTAAAATGCTTGTAAATAGTAAATTTGAAGCAATACGAGTACGGGAGTCACACTGTCTTGTTTATTGGACGCGTTTCAAGCTCAGAAATTATTTTTGCTTTATCTGAGTCCATGTGGTTTGTTTATGAATATGAATAAAGTTTTTCAATGAAAATCATCTTAGCTTTAGGTCTTGACTGAAGGGGCAAATATGTATAATCGATACACGCACATATTTATAACATACACACATATGGGTGTATACCAGGAATTATATAAGTCATATCACCTCAAGTGGTTATAATACATGCTAGATAGATAACTGTTTGCTTAAGTCCACCCTTGTGTAATGTGGTCATTTGTGATGGACTGGTAGAAACTTTACTGTCTCATGATTTTATGTGTAAGTCTATGTCATAAAAAATATAAACTTGCATGAAAAGTTCACTCGTAACTGAGGGGACGGCACATTCATCATGTAAGCTCTTATAAAATTGTTTTTTAACTTAAACTTGGTCACGGAAATCAATCATGTATTTTCGTCAAATTGGACGGCAGAAAAACACAAAAAATAAGATACTGCTTGAGTAAATAAAAGGCTGACTGAGTGTCGTGGAGAAGCCTCGCTTTAGAATTTCTACTGAAAAATTGTATCATGGTATTATTCATAGACAAATTATTTATTGAATAGGTTAATGATTCATTATATTAGTCATTCACAGGCGTAAGTTAGTCAGCATCATCTTGCTGACACTAACATTGTTTTTTTTTTTCATTTTTTCAAAGCCTTTACTCATCATATGGCATGACATTCTAAATACGATGCCATAAATATGTTTTTATATAAATGTTGAATCTAACCAGCAGGTATGACCTGTACATCGGTTCGTGTTGTTCCCATTGGCTCATGCTAACTTGTGCCTCCGTTAGTATTGCTCCTATTGGCTTAGAGAATGAAGTAAGAAATTATTAACCCTTTCGGTACCATGATGCAAATATCAGAACCTTTTCAACATATTTAACATCAAATTTAAAAAAAGATGCTTTGTGATGTTTTACGGTCACTGCATTGTCCTGATCAAACTGTAGCTTGCACTGCCCTACCAGCGTTTGCACAGACACACGTGTTGCTCTGCATCTTAATAGGTGAAAAATGACTGCGGCTACCAGAGATGCCGTCAGTACCGAAAGGGTTAAATTCTTAGTTAGAATTACCGTACATCGATAGAATTTACTGTTTTTACTCACTTGGAAAGGTCAATGTTCCATTATGCTAACAATTGTCTAGCTTATCAGGCTTGTAAGTAATTATCCGTACCAAGAATGGGCCCGAAGGTTCGTTCCTATAGCCTCATTCTAATCTAATCTAATCTTGCTACAATATTAAGCAGAAGTCTCTTGCATTCAATATTGCCTCGTTTTTCATTGTAGTTTGTTTCCTTGGTTATCTAGTAATTAGAAAGAGTGTATGACTAACTACTTTGACGTGTATTGATTATAGAATTTAGGTTATTGCTCTAATAAGATATAAAATAATGTATGAACGGAAATGTGAATACACTGCTTAACTAACTCATTGTGAAATTGACTCGACATATTTGCGTTTAGAGGGATCTTAACCTTCACACGTATCTATAAAACATCATAAAAACATCAAACCTATTTGATGGTCGCTAGGAGATTGATATTAAAAATGCAGAGGACGAATAATTTATTTTCCGAGTCACAAAAACATGCAATAAGCAAATTCAAATCGAATTCCCAATTGACTAATACATTAGATACTCCACTTAATAATTGAAATGCTCCGCTGAAATCATGCCCAGTTGTGACTGGTCGATTGGATTCTTAACTGCTGAAATCATTAGGCCCAGCCAGATGATTAAACACCCAGAATGATTAAACATCCAGAATGATTAAACGCCCATAATGATTAAACGCCCATAATGATTAAACGCCCAGGATGATTAAACTCTCGGAAATTATTTCACATTTCATCTGCGAAAATTTCTTGACTGCTAGCAAATTAATACTTGTAGGCAACGCATCAAAACTGAAATTGTATCGATTGTACGTCTAAATTAGGACAGCACGTTACAAATATTAGTGGAATTATAGTTATATTATGAATAATAATAAAGTAATAACAAAATTATTGTATGAATAATTAGTGTAAGTATAGTGATTATATAAAAAATTATTGAAGTTATTCCTTATTCGAAGACATTCTGTTCAGGCTGGGACAAAGTTCATTCAAACAGAAGACATTTAAGTGTTTTTTTAAGAACCATTAACTTTTGTCGACACGCATCTGCCACGTAATTTCAAATTAAATCTCGAATTCACAGCAAAAGCAAATAAAGAGTTAGCTGCGTAACCAGGCCTCCATATAATAATTTAAATTATTAGAACTTACGTTGTGAAAACTTCATTCTTCTCCAATTATAATGATGGATTACATTTTGAAATCATTTTAGGCATTTGGAACTGGCATTGTTTTATTCTTTAACGACTAATCTTCCTCACCCAAGACTTCTAATGGTAAAATGATAGGTTTCAATGTATCAAGTTCATCTGCTTGTCAGGGATTGAGTGGCATAATTTGCAGGGCCTGCATTTCAAGCGTTGGTTCTGTCATAGCCACGCATGAAAAAACTCTTTCTATTTTTTCAGCCATTAGGCCTTGACGCGTGAGAAATTTCAGTCTGGATATCCAAGAGCTCTAACATACGTCAATAAATACCAATAAAATGTTCGAGTTCACTTATACACTTACCAACTCTCATAACTTTGCATTTGTTCTTGACATTTTCTCCTTGCATTAACTTTTTTATGCAACGGCAAAATCAATCGCAATGATTACCAGCAGCATTGCAATTAAAGAAATAGCGAGCACGATATGCTCAGATGAGTGCGTGAAAATTCGTACGTTTTTTGCTCGCATTCACAGAGTGCAAATGACATCACGTACACCTTGTGTTAAAAGCATACAAGGTGTATGAGAGTTATTTCTTTCACTGTTATGTATCGAGTCTGAGCGACACAACCGATTTCTGCATGATGTGTTTTACAATTATGTTTTAACCCGCTCGCGCCCATCATACTATGTATAGAAGGTCAAGTCCATATGAAATCATTCACTTTAGCCCTATATTCTAAAGGGTTCGTTCTAAAGTTGGGCATAAAAAAGGTGTAGATATAAGGGGAAATTTACGTTTGTCAACAATGTTTGTCATCACCAGCTTGGTCGACTGGTGAGCGAATCTGCTTGCGAGCGGAAAGACCCAGGTTCGAATCCCGCTGCCGACATGGTTGACGCGGCTAGAAATACGGCATGGGACTTGGATAAACAACCGAATAATTATCGAAGTAATTATCCGACCCAAGAATGGGCCAGAAGGTTCGTTCCTATAGCCTCATTCTATTCTATTCTATTCTATTCGTTCGGTGGAGAAATAACTTCGGCGTTAGGCTAATTTAGCCTTTATAGCCTGTCCTAAAATTAGGACAGTGGGGCCTAATGGGTTAAAAAACGATTATATTTCTGACTTACCCGAAGTTTTTCTCTTTCAAGTGTTGTTAAAAAAGAAATATTCGTCTCAAATATATATTAGGCTGGTCCTTATAATGACGTAATTTTTAAAATTTTAATTCATATGGTGGTCGTTATTCATTAATTTGTTTATAACTTTAAAAGGTTTCAGGGTTTTCAAATGTTCGTGTTAAGGTAAAACAACTGTGTTTGAAATATTAAAGCGAACAGACAGTTATTCGAAGAACGCTGGCTAATTTATATATATATATATATATGTTTTTATATATATTCATAAATATATATATATATATATATATATATATAAAT
>VCRD01006275.1:8607-18831 GCA_006783055.1 Trinorchestia longiramus
GGGTACGGCTTACAATTACTGAACACTGTGGATGACTAGATGGAGTCTAGCGGTAACTAAACTAGAAATGATGTACATGGAGATTTGCATTGAGGGGTGACTAAGCCACTAGTTGCTGGAGAAAATACGAGAAGACTGTGTTGCGTTGAGGGGTGACTAAGCCACTAGAGATGAAATATGCCTATGCTGCTTGAGTAAAGCATTAGCCTGCCGTTGTTTCAATGGTGAACACTTGTACATCAAAATCGCCGAGCGATTAGAAGATATTTTTAACTGTTTCAACCTGCACGTGACCAAAGTTGTCAGCACTGTAATAGATAATGGCTCAAATTTTTTGTAAGCTTTTAAAGAGTTTGGAGTCACTATTTTTGCAGGTGATCAACTCGGTGACGATAATACTACTGAAGAAGAGATAGAGGCAGATGTAAATGAATTGCAGCTCGTCGCTCCGGAAGAAGACTCTAAATTCTATGATGTCAACAGCTCTGATTATGAAATGAAGTTCACGTTGTCGAACCATGTACGCTGTGCTTCTCACACCCTAAGTCTTGTGGCCGCCACCGATGCTAAAAAGGCGCTCAAAAATAATAAATTTTCAATGAATAACCCTACTACCATAGAGAAATGTTCAGCCGTCTGGAACAAGTGTGGTCGTCCAAAGTCTGCCGAGATAATAACAAGAATCCTCAACTGTAGTCTGCGGCTCCCATGCACTACGAGATGGAATTCAATCTATGATGCCTTAACCCTGCTACTGAAACACAAAAAGAAGCTCAATGAACTTTTCACCACATTTGAGCTCCCAACCCTGAAAACCTTGGAAATAGAATTCATTGATGAATATATTTGTGTTTTAGCACCCATCGCTACTATAATCGACCACCTACAAGGAGACGAGGCCATTTTCTACGGACACTTTCTACCTACCCTTCTTACTGTGCAAAATAAACTCAATGAACTGAAGTTAAAGCAGTTGAAATATTGTGTCCCACTCTTGCAGGCAGTTTTTCAGGGCTTTCAGACAAGATTTCAAAAATATCTTCAGCTATTTGATGAACCAGACGTTCATGACGCTATATTGCCTGCTACCACTCATTCCTACTTCAAGTTGTGATGGGTGGATGTCAACAAAGCGTGGGACCGCAACAGTAAAATGACTTCATTGAAAAATGATCTCACAATATCTGCCTCGACATTCCAGTCGGAAAATTCTGCCGGTGCCTCAGAGGAGGCAAACTCGACGTCGTACGAAGATGAGTACTTTAGCTTCGAAAAGAAAAGTTCGTCCAGCGAATTCTCAGTAGACATGCAGGTTATGACGTATCTCAACAAAAGTGACAAAAGCATTGAAAGCTTGAAACGGCATCCTGTTATTTGGAAAATGCTTCTTCGTTTTAACACAACTTTGCCGTCGTCTGTTCCGGTCGAAAAGTTATTCTCTCTTGCTGGCTTTAACGTTAACGTTAAATAAACTTGGCAACAAAGGTGTTGAACAGTTGATATTATTGCGCTCTAATAAAAGCTTTTAGTAGTGAATTCTGAAAAAGTATTTTCATTGTGTGAGTTTTTTTATCAGAATTTAACGTTTGGGAGGAGTTTCTTTTGTGCATTGTCATACACCAATTATATATGAAAATAATGCGGGGCAGTATAGGTTAGATGGTACGGAACTGTATTGATGTTTGCTTCTAAAATTGAATGAAAAATAGCAATTAAGAGTAAAATTATTCTTTTGACCCTTTTTCCATGTGATATATATGCTGCAAGAGTTAAGCCAAATTTTTAGACAGTAGTAACTGCTAGCTATGTAATTAAAATTTCAAGCACCAGGCTTGGTATTTTAGTCGTGTTTCAATTATAGTGAAGTTAGTTTCACGTACGACAAGACAGCGCTCGTACATTCTAAAATGACTCCAAGATTACTCCTAAATGAATTATATCTTAACGTCTATTTAGTACACTCAACATACGAATATCTTGATTCTTCAATATGTAAATTTAATTTTAAAAGTTGTATTTACTGAAGTATTTAAATATATTTCATGTATTTAGTATTTAGTATTTAATTACAATTGAACGATGTAATTAGTATTTAGTATTTAAATACATTTATTGTTTTTAGTGCCTATCACTGTCCACAATGACCATGAAAATAAGGAAAAATTAACACAATCCGTCAAAAATCATGTGAATTTTTCTTGTACGAGTATGCAGGAATATTTATGTCTTCGGGATCTGATTCGACATATTGATTTATGATTATTAACATGGGAAATTTGTAAGAAAGAAGAAATAGGATTTGTTAAATGGTTTTCAATGCGTGATACTCATTGGAGGAATTCAGTCCATGGAATACAACTCTAATCCTACCCATTTCCTTTGCATAGTTTACAAGTCGTGATGAACGTCTTATACTTTCACGTAACTGCCACACAATGAGCCTCACTGTTTCCTATATGATGTGTCACTCAACATTCATTGGACAGCATAGTCTACGGATTCTTTAACCAGTATTTAAGTTACTCTGAAAAATCCCATAACCATCGACAATTATAAGAAGAAACATACCAGCAGGCTAACGAAGCAGCATAGATATATTGACAGATGTGAAACGACGAGAAGAAGGCAATTGTTATGATTTTATTCTAAATTAAATCAAAGAATCAAAATAATGGCCAATTTAATAAATAAAACCTGTGAAATTAGTTGCAAAAAGAAAGATATTCGTGTGGCAGTTCAAGCAAGCATAAAACATCATGTAAATAACTAATAATAAAGGCAAATAGTGTCATTTAGGAATCATGATGCCAGCAATACCTCGATACAATTCTAGCAAGTTTCTTGGAAGAAAAGACGATAATAAATCCCTAAGTTTTTCGAGATATGCATATCAAAACTATTTCAGGCAAAAGAAGTGTAAACATGCTTGCAGTAGAGATACTGTGAGATCATGAAGAAGCTTTTATATTTACTAAATCCACTCGTGAAAAATCATGGTTTTTGCTAAATTTTTCATTTTAATTTGCCAATAGATGCAGCCTTTGCAAAAGAGTTTCCCTATTGATGGATGTGCCTTTGGTATCGACAATACAATGCTTAAGATACATGTATACCCTACGAAATTTCATCTTATCTAAATCCGTAGGAGCGTCTATTATACAGGGTGGCCCATAAGTAAGGTACCTTTTTAAAACTATTTTCAAGAAAATCACAATTCCGAAAACAATAACTCAATTTCCAAAATCTTTGACCTTATACTAAGTGGTAGCCAGGCTACTGGTCAAACTAATTTAAAACATTTCTTTTTGCATTATCATTCAAAAATATCAAAGCACTATGATGAATTTTGACAAAAAATGGGCCAAAGAAATTTTCTATTTGAATAAATAAACCGATTGTGTATTCTGGATATCATAATGCAAGTGAAAGGGAATTGAATTGCCACAGAAAAATAATGTAATGGGACGATTTTTTGTATTTTTAAGCTTTATCCTGGTTGCTATCAAAGCTATCGATTAGAAGAGTGTGACACGCGGACAGACGGACGGACGCGGCTCTTATTATAGTATAGATTTTGCTCCTGGCAAGAATTTGACAATTTTTATAGAAATTTTATCATTCATCATCAGATGCATGATAATATTTTGTGAAAAATCCGCAAAGCGGAGTTCCCTAAGGGATTCAAACCCGGTCGTGTGGATTTACAGCTTATCTTTCTCACCACTGCACCATGAGACCTCTACAGAGGAAGAGGACATTATTAGACACTAATAGTGAGCATGATGAAAAAATTCTTACCTAATTTTACAATATTTTTGGATTCAACTATAAAATAATACACAGTTTGTTGTTTGCTTGGTCCGTTTCTCTGTCACGCTCATAAGGATTTAGATAGGAGAAAATTTGGTCGGTTATATATATGTATTGTGAGCCTTGTATTGTGGATACCAAAGGCACATCCATTAATACCAACAGGACCCGTGGAAATTCCACGGGTTGAGAAATATATTTAATCAACAAATTGTTAGAAGGTTAGAAAAATCACAGGAGCGTGATTACGCTAACCAGGTTTATTTCAGTGAACACAGTTTTGATTACAGTACAGACACCAATGTTTACATCGCAACGGCAGGCACAAGAATGAGACCGGAACCAGAGAACGCGCTGAGAAAGTGGTTCTCTACCACTAGCTGACTCTAAACGCATTCTGTTACAAGAGTGTACAAGAGCGAACTGTGTTACATCACAGCGTTACACATTAACCTTAAACATACTAAAGTCGAACACATTCAAGGTGGAACATTTAAACATTCAACACTCCTTCTCACATTGAATATGCTTCTCAAAGAAAACTACACCTAGCTTCCTTCTCAGCCTAGAAAACCTCTCAGCACTTAGATCCTTAGTAAATATATCAGAAAGTATATCATTTGAAGGACAACACGCAAGATCAATTTCCTTAGTACAAAAGGCTACCTACAGCACTTTGGTATAAGTCTTTGTCACAATCCTCAACTTCGTCTGAAGTTGTGACAAGGTCTGCATTAATATCTATAGGAGTAGCAACAGAATTTGCTTTATCCATGCCAAACCTAGACAACAGGGCCTTAGTATAAGCAGACTGCTCTAGGAACACCTCATTTTTAGTCTGCATCACACCTACACCCATCCTCCGAATCTATCAGGAGCAGCTCTGTTCCTAGTTGAACGACAGAGCTCCAACTCTCCTTCTGAATCCTCATGTTTTTCTTCTTGAGGGAAGGAGCAAGGAACACACTCAATTTCTTTTGAAGGCTCCTTCTCAAATGACATAAACTGAGATTCATTAAATACCACATCTCTACTCAACAAGACCTTTTAGCATTAAAATCATACAGCCTGTATCCTTTAGTTTCACTTTAGAAAAAGGAAGTTTATGGCTCATGCCATCACAACAATTTTCACAAGAAAAACATTCTCATTTCCTAGAGAACAATCAAAACCTCTAACAAGATCAAGAGACTTCAATTTCTTAAGATTATCAAATCCTAAATGACAAAATCTCTTGTGCCACAACAGGTCATCCGAGGAGACACTCGAGCATTTTGCAGCTACATGATAGGAACAATCTAGTTTATAAAGTCTTCCTACCTCATGACCAGCAACTATCAACTCATTATTTTCATCTACAATCTCACATGTGCTTTTATTGAAATGGGTTTCCTTACCACATTCTGTATTCTGGGCAACGGAAATCAAATTGCAAGCTAGCTCTGGCACAAACAACACATTTTTTTGACGACACAATTCTTTACCTGCATATTAGGCAGTGTTATTTTAAGACGCACATCTCCAACTCCAACACCCTTCAAAGCTCTACCATCACCAATTTCAACTCTTACAGGAGAAGATAGATCAGAGTAATATGAAAATTGACTTTGCTTGTTGCACATGTGCTGAGTAGCACCTGAGTCAACTATCCAAGAATCACAGTCAACATTACCTATAGCAATAGCACTAGTAAACATAATAGTTTCACCTGTAGATGAGCTTCGTGCATCTACTGCTTTGTTTGCTTGGAATGTTCTATTTTCCTTTCTCAGTCTTTCTTCATAGACTCTACACTGTCTCTTAATGTGGTCTTCTTTACCACACTCAAAACACTTAATGAGATTTTTGTTTCTTTAGAAATTCACTAGCAATTCTTCACTGAAGTCTGAAGTACCAGGGCCGCCTCGCTGTCTTCTTTCTTCATTTAGGAGACGCTTAGTTACAACTTCCCACGCTGGTATCTTTTCATGAGCTTCAAGAGCAGTTACCAGAGTAGAAAACCTATCTGGTAGTGATGATAGCAGGATGATCACACGCTTTTCTTCTTCCATAGCATCACCAATGATGGCCAGCTCCTCAAGAGTTCAACAAACACTTTTAGATGATCTTGCAGATTTTGACCATTCTCCAACTTCATGTTGAACAGTTTTTTCTTCAGCCTGAATTTGTTTTCCCAAGTCTAAATCTCAGCGAGATTCAAACTTCCTCCGAGCCGCCTCATCTGCCGTTGAGGATATAGTTTCAGTGCCTCGAACTATATCCCACACTTTATCCTTCACAAGACACATCCTCATATGAATCTTCCATGTTGGATAATTTCTCTCGTTGAGTGGCTTCATGCAACTTTTACCACTGTTAGAGTCTGCCATGTTCTTCACACTTGCTGCACTATGTTAAGTCAACAAACTTCTACGTTTCCTTGTAGTCACCAAAGTTTGCTTCCAGACTTAATGTGTTCACTGAAAATTTATCCTTGGAGCGTGTTCTGGGCCCATAACCTTTGTTAGAAGGTTAGAAAAATCACAGGAGCGTGATTACGCTAACCAGGTTTATTTCAGTGAACACAGTTTTGATTACAGTACAGACACCAATGTTTACATCGCAACGGCAGGCACAAGAATGAGACCGGAACCAGAGAATGCGCTGAGAAAGTGGTTCTCTACCACTAGCTGACTCTAAACGCATTCTGTTACAAGAGCGTACAAGAGCGAACTGTGTTACATCACAGCGTTACACATTAACCTTAAACATACTAAAGTCGAACACATTCAAGGTGGAACATTTAAACATTCAACACAAATATGTTTTGATAAAACTGAGATTTCTATGGATAGCGCAAAGAATTAGTGTTTTGGACAGGAAAACTCATAAACGCAGCAAATATGTGTTTATAACATTGCTATGAAAATAATGTCCATTGTATTTTAAATTTAGAACTGACACAAGTGAGATAAAATTCGGTAGCTTTGATACTGCAAACTCCACAAAAGCGCAAAGGACGGACTAACTAAGGAAAGAACAAGCAGAATATTATATAGATGGAAACTCTTTAAAGCCTGCGTCCACTGGCAAATCAAACGAAAATATTCAGTGAAAAACATGCGAATTTTTACGTGTGGGTCTACTAATACATTCATAAACACTAAAATATAAAATCTATTTTACATAGAAACATTTATTCAATATAAAGGAGTTTCGATTTGTTCATAACAATTATTAGAAATACAGGAGAGAAATTAGTTGTCATATAGAGCGAGCGAGGATTTTATTTTATGAATATTGCTCAACTGAATTATTTACTCGGCATTAGAAACAGTTTCAACGGTTTCATATCATGGAATAATTTTCTGATATTGTCAAAAATATATATGTTCACAATAAGGACATATAAAGTGTGACAAAAGAATCAGAAACTATAATTCGAACCAGTTTAAACATTGCTTTATTCATTCAACAAAAGACCTTGTGTAATTAATGTACCGGCTACCTGGTACCCGTAGAATGTAGATCCTAGTGTTATGAAGTGCTGTTGAGAGTGGGAGAAAAGGAGTACGAGATGTATTCATGTCTCTCCTTTCCTTTCTTGATTGTTATTCGGATTGTTTGATGATGAATGTGTGGGGTTCTGAGATAAGATTTCTTCCATCTTATCTCCTCACCTCACACTCCGTCCATTTGGCTACGTGACCAAATTGATATACCACAGTTATATTAATTTATTACTAGATACATGTACTACGTGATAACCATAACTTCGCCATCACTATGTTTGTAATCAGCCTAACACAGTTTTAGCTTTCACCCATAAATTATCAAAAGAACTGGCATAACTGTGCATTTAACTGCAACGTAAAAAACTTTTTCTTATCTTATTATAATTCTGCTTGTTTCTTCCTTAGTTAGTACGTTACGCTTTCATCGAGTTTGTAGTATCATAGCTACCGAATTCCTCAGTGAAACATTAACAGATGGCCTTTATATGCATTGATATGTTTGACATGTTATATAAACTTCTCCTAATTGTTAAAACATATATTTAATAAGAGATCCGTATCTTACATACAAATTTGTCATAAGTCTCGATAGTATTAGTGACTTTTCTTCATGTTGAAGTAATACTTACGCAGATTACAGTATAGTCTTAGAACTACACAATGGAGCGAACATTGGAAGCTGTTCGCGATAGAATGAGACTCTACGGACAGAAAATAAGGAATGAAAACGACAGAAAATCCTTGAAAGGGAGAGGCAACGACAGCAAGTGAAGCGAGCTGCCATGAACGATGTACAACGTGAAGAGTTCCTTCAGCGCGACAGTCGACGAAAACAAATCATGCATGGAAATATGGACGAGGAGCAGCAATCCAAGTACCGCGAGCAGTAAAAAAACAACAAAAAACAAAAACGTGTAATTCCAATAAAGTTGGTACGTAAGAAATGTAACAGCATTGATTTTTAAAGATGGTAGGTATTCTATGCTTAGTAGTTGATATAACAGCGGTACCTACCAGTATACGTAAATATTCACATCACGTATTGAACTTTAAATATACATGGTGAAACAAATGAAACTTCACTTTTTCAATGATGACTTAAGAGGCAGTCATTGGTGATACATGTAAATTCTGACATGGTAAGTAATATACGAATTTTAGGTGATAAGCGAAATATTTTCTTTAGGTACAGTTTAGAATTGACATCATTATATTTAACTGAATTGGATGTTTAACACCCGAGAAAGACCGATAAAGGAAAATTATTAGTGTGAAAACTTAAAATATGAAGTTTCAAACCGCCGCAAGGTAGTTGAATCTCCTTTGAGGAGCTTACACTTTTTTAGCATACGATGTTAAAGGCATGACATCTATTGCTCATTATGCTCTTCACTTCACCATAGCTCAAAAAAAAAACCGTATATTTCCAATAAAGTTGGTACATAAGAAATGTAACAGCATTGGTTTTTAAAAATGCCTTATCATAAAATCCTTAAGTGATAGGTATTCTATGCATAGTATCATAGATGATAGAACAGCAGTACCTACGGGTATACATAAACATTCACATCACGCAATGAACGCTAAATATGCATGGGGAAACAAATGAAACTTCGCTTTTTCAGTGATGACTTAAGAGGTAATCATTGGTGATACATATAAATTCTAACGTGGTAGGTAATATACGCAGTTTAGGTGATGAGCAAAATATTTTCTTTAGGTACACATTAGATTTAACATCATTACATTTAACTGAATCGGATGTTTAACATCCGAGAAAGACCGAAAAAGGAAAATTATGAGAGCGAAAACTTAAAACATAAAGTTGCGATTGTTATTAAATTGAAATTGTAATTTCTAATTACTCGTTGACCGTATGGTATGGCTTGCTGATGATCGATTTAATTTAATAATTATTACAGTTATCTGTAAGCATCGTGTTTAATATGAACGGGCGTTACATATCAGAGAAAGAGAGTAAAAAAATAAGATATAACAGTGAATGTGTCAAATTTTCAATACTTAGATGTTGGTATAGATAAGAAAAGGTGTAGTAGACTAAAGTTCTGAGGTTTCACAGTCACTTATTGTAGCAAAGCAATTACTGACATTGACGGATAAATTTTTTGATTATGTATTCGATAAGTACAAAAATAACATAAAAAATAACATATATATATATATATATATATATATATATATATATATATATATATATATATATACACACACACATATATATATATACATACAAATAGGTACATACACATACATATACCTAAAAATATACATATATGTACACATACGCACACATGCATACGTACATGTACATATCATATGTATGTACATACACACACATACACATATGCACATATATACACATGTATATACTCGTATACATCTAAATGCCTCGGAAGAAGAATAATCTGAAGAGTAACATTAATTCATATAAAATTCTATTTAGTTTTCGACAAAACACAATTTATAATCTATCAAGAATTTTTTTATGCTCTATGAAAAATAAAACCTTTCTAACACGTTAACGTTTATCAGGTTGAAAAAGTACCAATTTATAAGCCTGAAATATAACAGAAACAAAATAAAAGTAAAAAGTAAAAAACATCCCGGTTTTTGATAAAATTAAATTAGTCGATTTGACTCCAGAGCTGAGGAACTATAGCACGAGTTTGACATATACGTATGTTTCGTTTGAATATTGTTAGCTCTATTTCAGTTTATACTTAAGTTGTGTGACACAAACACATGGTAGACACTTATATGGAGCATGTTTCGTTACTAAGTTAATTTTGTTTGATCATGCATAGGAGCTAAGGATTCTGTATTTGTTTGCTACTTTGATATGCAAAAATGTTGTGTCACGTTTTTTTGAAATTTTTAATTGATTGGTTTTTCTTCATAT
>VCRD01006276.1:0-28178 GCA_006783055.1 Trinorchestia longiramus
TTGGAAGTTAGACTCGTTAGCATCATTTAGTAGCACTAGCCACCGTGGTCGAGTGGTCTGCAGCCCGTGTTCTGTATCGGGTCTCTACTTCATGTAGAAAGACCGCGGGTTCGAACCCGGCCATGGATAGGAGTTATTTCTCGTACGCCGCGCCGTGCACTCAACCCGCTAAGCACTCAACTCCCCGCCCATGAAGACGCCCATCAACCTCCCGGTATCGTCGCATGGAGCTCACCATCACCCTTACTCTTAGAATGTTAACCTTAAAAATTTGAAAAACCAATGTACTAATGTCTATGCACTATGTACTCGATTGGAAATAAAGATTGTTTGTTTGTTTGGATCTGGTCAGGACAGCCTAGTTAGGCCAGGTAGTCAACTTTGGTGCAGGAGGAGAATCTACCGCCATGTTAGACTCGCGAGCATTATTTAGTAGCACTAGAAGTTAGACTCACGAGTATTATTTAGTAGCACTAGAAGATACACTTACGAGCATTATTTAGTAGCACTAGAAGTTAGACTCACGAGTATTATTTAGTAGCACTAGAAGATACACTTACGAGCATTATTTAGTAGCACTAGAAGATACACTTACGAGCATTATTTAGTAGCACTAGAAGTTAGACTCGCGAGCATTATTTAGTAGCACTAGAAGATACACTTACAAGCATTATTTAGTAGCACTAGAAGTTAGACTCGCGAGCATTATTTAGTATCACTAGAAGTTAGACTCGCGACTATTATTTATTAGCACTAGAAGTTAGACTCGCGAGCATTATTTATTATAATAGCGTTAGAAGTTAGACTCGCGAGCATTATTTATTATAATAGCATTATAAGTTAGACTCGCGAGCATCATTTAGTAGCACTAGAAGTTAGACTCGCGAGCATTATTTATTATAATAGCATTAGAAGTTACACTCGCGAGAATTATTTATTAGCTCTAGAAGTTAACCCGCGAGAATTATTTATTAGTTCTAGAAGTTACACTTGCGACAAATATTTATTAGCACTAGAAGTAAGACTTGCGAGAATTATTCATCAGCACTAGAAGTTACACTTGTGAGAATTATTCATTAGCACTAGAAGTTACACTGGTGAGAATTATTCATTAGCACTAGAAGTTACACTTGTGAGAATTATTCATTAGCACTAGAAGTTACACTTGTGAGAATTATTCATTAGCACTAGAAGTTAAACTTGTGAGAATTATTCATTAGCACTAGAAGTTAAACTTGTGAGAATTATTCATTAGCACTAGAAGTTACACTTGTGAGAATTATTCATTAGCACTAGAAGTTACACTTGTGAGAATTATTCATTAGCACTAGAAGTTACACTTGCGAGAATTATTCATTAGCACTAGAAGTTACACTTGCGAGAATTATTTATTAGCTCTAGAAGTTACACTTGCGAGAATTATTTATTAGCTCTAGAAGTTACATTTGCAAGAATTATTTATTAACTCTAGAAGAAATGAGAATATGGACTTGACTTACTGTCAACCGCACGCAAAAAGCAATATGTCAGCATATACAATGTTTTTCAAATTGACTTCAATTACCACTTGAAAATATGTCAATTGACGCCCTTAGTTCTTCTATTCCTAACCGTAGAGAATGGCATCACTAGGCAGAATCAGGACACAGAAGCGATTTCGAAACAATATTTGAAGCAAGTAAAACTTTTCAATTAGTTAAAAGGTGTTACATCTTTTCTATTATGTATGTTTACCCTATCTTCCATGCCTTATCCTCCATACCTTACCTTCTATACCTCATCTTCCACACCTTATCTTCCATACATTATCTTCTGATCATAAAGAGTTCATGCAAACGCATTTGTATCACTTAAAACAACAGCATAAATTATGCTCTAAGTTGGCTGAAGAGCAGTTCGAGTACTGACAATTACCACGGCGTGGTCATTATAAGATGTGGAAACAATCTTATCAGTAATGTAAACAATTATTTCCAAATCAAAAGGTTTCTAATTCAAAGGGTTTCAAATTGAAAAAATTTCCCATCTGAAGTTTTTCCCAATCAAAGAATTTATCATTCATATCATTTCTGATTTAAATAAAAATTCAAAAATTCAAAGGACTTAAAACTACAAAACTGATAGCAAGAAAGAAGCTAACTGTTCACTGAACTGACCTCCCGTCACTTTGCGGAAGAATTCATATACAAAAGGGAAACTAAGTTTCTGAGAAAACAATAACTTTTAAAAATCAATTCAAAAAACCAACCGAAACCTAATACACGAAGCTAGCAAAATTTCAGATGTCTACTTAAACTCTACCTACAATTTTGTATTTTAATACAAAAATAATAAATTGAAGAACACTAACCTTACTTGGTGGTTTAATTCGCTGTCAAGTCTTGGGAGCCACAACCACAAAAACACAAAAGATATCTCTGCATGTGACGCTAGTGTTGACACAGCACCTCGACACAAGTCTCACTCTGTCTGCGCTCCTCTAAATTATGGTGTACGGTGACGCTGTCTTTTTCTTCTTCTGATTTTTCTACTTTTTCATCCTGGTACAGCTTGATGTATTTTTTTACATCTTCCCTCACAAACTAACCTGAGATATTTCCTATTCTTTTCTCTAAAAATTTTAATCGTTATAAACCGCAAAAAAATTAAGTTCATACAATTAATATTTACTACTATGAAATAACTTATTTTCAAGTTGAAGTCGATATTCATGTAGTCCACACACATGCTACTTTTTTAAATGAAGTGAAAAATAGATTCTTTTCAGACGTTTGAAAAAATATATTTATTTTAGTCATTTTCTAAAAATAATTGCTTAGTTAAAGGGGTTAATTTCTTTCCTGTGAAGATATGCCTGCCAGAATGTGGAAAATATAGTAATGTATTAGTAAGATCAGAAGAACTGAAACTGCATAAATTCTGCAAAATGCAATAGCTGTTCCAATCATTCAGAAATAACGATGTTCTTTCTTTAATACTGCCATCATATGATAAAGTGCGTATATTTCTTTAACATAGAACAAGAGCGAATAAAATTAGCAATACTTTTTTATCGAAACAAGTTTGTAAGAGATCACTTCATCATCATGTAGACATCAATGCTCTTTTTGTCGTATGCTCTGTTGATCAGACGCAGAAGCAATTCCAAGTAAAATTTCCCACGTGACTGCTGTCTGTTTTGTTAATTTGATAAATCTACGTGCTTCATAAATAAATTAACCTTAGTATACATGTATAACTACTGAGAACATTTTCAGTACAAATGTTGCAACATTACTGCACACAAATTGTTGATGCTAAACCAACGTAGATGTACATATATATGTAAAGAAAATATTTGCATTATAAAGGCTGCATAATTGCTATAATTTATTTTTTGTTCCCTAACTTTGATTGTTTGCTTGAACCCTGAGCGTGTCAACATGCAGAAACCACCAGATTTGACCCTACGAGTACTGGTGTCTTAATTATATAATATAATTATGTTCCGGTGTTCATATCTGGTGTCCTTTATAATCATCTCCAGCACATCTCAGTGATCACACAAATAAAGGCAAACTCGTATGTTCCGGGATTGTAATTGTAGGACAATACTTTTTAAAATTCTAGGTATTGCTTAATCTAACTAATGAGATTATAACAGTGACTGCAAAGATGTCAGTGATTACAGTGATGCAGGCTTGAGAGATTTTGTACTCTTTAACTTTGATTATTGATTATATTTTACAGAAACGTCGTACTCTGGTCCAGTTCCATCTTGAGGACTGAAGATAATAATTGATGATTTCTAGTCCAAAGGAGTTTGATGCGTGAATGTTTATACGCCAGCTTGATGAAGGCCTAAAAGCAATTGCGAGGGATGAAAGTCCACTGGGTTATTTTTATCCTCCTCAGTCTGGCACAAGCGCATCACAGACATTGGATCAGGGATTATGCTTTTTTTATCCAATACATACAAACAACTTGCGCGGACTTGCCTTTTCATATGCATTGAAGCTCCTGTATTTCTAGGAACATTTAGTGAAGACTGGCCGACTGCAAAAAGTGAACAGCGACAACAGAAATGATGGTTGCCGGACTACCGGTGAAAAGACAGGACGCAACTACACAACAGGAAATGACGGCGGGGAAAATGTGGATATCTTCTGCGAGGTTCAGCAGTAACGACCGTCGTCATAACAAAAGACACGTAGACGCAACGCAGGCTTGCGTCTTCACAGCGCGAGTCAAAAATTTTCACGATATGTTTGGGATCTTGTAGTTGAACAAATCTCAAACCCCACCTGGCTCTCAAGCTCCACATAGCCCCCAAGATCCACATAGCTCCCAGGCCTCACATGGCTCCCAAGCCCCAAATAGCCCCCAAGCCCCACATAGCTCTCAAGCTCCACATTCATGTGAAAAATGTGGAAGAAGCATCCTGACGGACTAGAAAGCCCATGTTATTATAAATCCTGAATTCCTAACCACATATTCGTATACCTGCTACATTTCCTAAGAAAAAGTACAATGTCTGAGAATTTTATTATTTGCTGCACTATCAGTATTATCATTTACCTATGAATTAAAACATGTGTGCGACATTCAAAAGATATACAATTCTGATACGGTATGCAACCCTACAACAGAAAACAGCTTTCAATTGATTTACAACTTTCGAAGAATGCTCAACCTTCGAAATCTGAATGGTATTCACATAGAATGAAAAATTCATGCAATGTAGAAATTTCTGAGTGTGTACACGACTATCGATGGACGTAAAAAAGTAAAACGTCACAATATATGTCACATAATCGAGTTGTCGATGGCATTCAAACGGTATAAATGACTGTGGAATAATTTGTGTCGAAAATCGAGATTGGTTTAAGTATCATACAGAAATAGAAGAAATAAAGTATGCTTACGTTTCAGTGGCTCAGACTACATCGTGCCGAAGGTCTCACAATTCAGCGAATTGTGTTACGTTATCATAACAATAGTGTCATCACTTCTATCATTATTATAAGATTTTTGTTCATAAACAGCAGCCACAAATATAATAGAAACGGTTATGCAGTGGTACCAGCAATGTTAAAGCATAGTCCTCTTTAAATACGTGCTTTTCATCATTTAGAAAAGACTAGGTAACAGAGCACTCAATCCATAGCTCTCTTAAAAAATAGCCAAATGTCACATTACGTTCATAAGCGGATAGCAGCTGAGCCCCTGGGGTTTCAGCTGAGCCACTGGGGTTTCAGCTGAGCACCTGGGGTTTCAGCTGAGCCCCTGGGGTTTCAGCTGAGCACCTGGGGTTTCAGCTGAGCCCCTGGGGTTTCAGCTGAGCCCCTGGGGTTTCAGCTGAGCCCCTGGGGTTTCAGCTGAGCCACTGGGGTTTCAGCTGAGCACCTGGGGTTTCAGCTGAGCCCCTGGGGTTTCAGCTGAGTACCCCGGGTTTCAGCTGAGCCCCTGGGGTTTCAGCTGAGCACCTGGGGTTTCAGCTGCCCACCCATTCACAGCCTCACCCACGCTGATCCCACATCAGGTATCAAAACGGAGCGCTCGGCCGCATTGCAGAATTTTACACGGTAACCCCAAAAATAGTTAGAATATATTTTCTTATTATTAATTAGTGTCTAGAAAACGAATTGTATGCGATAGATAGATGTTTTGTTATTTATTGCATGCATGAATCAAAGCCATTTTATCACTAATAAATCTACTTGACAGGTATGCAATTTATATTCTAGACCCTAATGAAAAGAACATTCTGATCAACTTTTTCTGGGTCACCTGGTAGAGATAATTTATGAAATTGTCTGTATCTGATTTACATTGTAGTGGGTAAAGTCAGTTAATTTTGGGTCAATTTGTTTACGAATTACGACGGAGTTCAATGTGAATACGAGTGACATTACGAATGAGATAACGAATGAGTGCAACACTCTATGCAGAAATTCATAGATGATCTGACGTGTCATGAAAAAGATGAAAGAAAATGTGCGAGAATGCATTCAGAAAAGCAGCCTTCATACTTCATGCAAATAAAGTCACACTTTTATTTTAAGAAATGAGATTATCAAAGATTTAATAAAGTTTTTCTTACTAGGATAAAGAACATTATTTATGAAAAAACGGCTTCACATTTTTGTTTCTATTCATGATACGAAAAATTCAGTGCATTCTACCTATCATTTGAGGTCATTATTATCTAAAAAGTCTTTTGCATACCCGTGCACTTTTCAATTAGCTTCAACCAAAGCACAAATTTCATGAAACCATTCTTTTGTTTTCAAAGTGAAAAAAAATTCTGCATTGAACTAAATATGAACGTTTTAATCAGATAATTAATGATGAAGTTATTAAGGTGCCAACAGAGGGTTCGGGTTTCCGTAAAACACCCTGGATATTTGCGTATATTATTGTGCTTACACAACAGTAACGTATTATCAACAGGTATAAATACTCGGACAGTTATTGAGCGTGTTCATATTGATTTCAGATTGACTCATCTAATGAAATTATTATAGCGATGTATCTAAGCAGAATGTTATACAAAATGCGACACTTTCGAGTCTCCACAGAGCACCCAGAAACACTGAAAAATTGTAGCTTACAGCACCAAGCGAGTACCACTTAGCAATTTGTATCATTAGTCAAGAATAAAATTTACTTCTAGCTGTTTTTTTTCTGGGTTAACAATTGCTATTGTAAAATAAGCCCAGTGTCGATGGTCAAGAAATGTGTTTCAAATTATTAAAAAATTCATGTTTCGGTCTCTCTACTTATGACTAATTTATTTGTTTTCAATTTTTGTTCATTTTGGTCAATTTCAAACACTTCTAGATTGTATATTAATAAAATAAATAAAGGAAATGGAACTGATGAATAATGAGCTCTCGCTCAGAAGTTTATGTTGGTTCGTATCCATGATTGTGTTTCCTATTTGAAAGTTAATAATTCACTGAAATTAATTCCTTCTACAAAATTTTCACGGGCTAATAATAGACGAATAATTAATTCATGTATGATGCTGATAAGTCTTGCACACATAAAAAATATGTTTATTAATATATGTATACACAATGGCTATTATACACGATGCAGCAACATAATTTCCATTTTCAAAGAGCTTTGATTTGAAAAAAGGAAGTTATGTTGCCGCACTCTGTATATGTGTTGATGTTTGTTACGTCCACCAGCAAGGAAGCCACAAGCGTTGCTATGAGCTACAACCAAGGCCAGCATCTTGGAAGTCGTAAAAATGTATAGTCACCGTCGCCACCTAACCTTTTGCAGACGAAAATAAAAATAAAATTCGTTGGTGAAATGAAACTCGACGGCAATTTGAAACAGGTGAGCTTAGAACAGGAAAATGTGGAACTGTAGTTCTAAACCGACGCTGCAGTTCTCTAGAAGTCCTTCACGGACATTGTATAGCCATTGTTCTGTAGCCAGAATATTTTTCGTCGATTTAGAAATGTGCTCTTATGTATCCAGTTGAACTCATGGTAGAAATAATTGTCTTGATTCTACATTTTAAAGCCACACAAGGTTTTGCTTGCACTGCAGGTGAGTGATTAGTGATCTGTGCTTGTGCTACCAGGTCCCTGGTTTCAAAGGATCAAATTGCCACACAGCCCTTGAATTTTCTTCGTTTGTGACCCATGGACCACGTAGACCGACTGACTGTCTTGACTAAAACTGACTATTTCCTCAAACTTTTGGATGATCGCAACGTATTCTTACGAGCCTCTATCTCAAGTCAATAGATGGACTGGACAGCCACTGGAAGTATGATCACTAGTCATGAGATGTTAGCATTCAGAATTGAAAACCCATTGTATATTCCATGTATACCTGAATGGAATAAAGTTTCATCCTCTTCTTTCTTTCTCTTTTTCTTTCTTTCTACTATCGTGCAGAAAGAGATGCACCTCGGGGGGAATGACATGATCGGCCATCTTCGTTAGAATGTTTCTTTGAAAATGAGAATTGGAATTCCCCAATAAACAACATGTTTTTTATGAATCGTCTCTTCCCTGACAAACACTTATTGCGCATTGAGACTAAAATGAAATTATTATCCTCTAATTTTCTCTTTTTCGATTTTTGATAACCGACTGATGCACTAATTACAAAATTAAAAATAAACAGTTTCTTGACAATTAAAATTATCATTCTTGTTTTCAGTAGAAGTTTTGGATCACTTTCAAATCTGCTAAATTACGGCTTGCTGTCCGAATGCAACTGCAATTTATTGAACAACAAGCACTGACAAAATACACAATTGTTGATACATGGACCTCATTGAATTCCAGAAATGGAAGCTGAATCCTTCGTCTTAGACTCTTGAACCTTTAGAAAGCCCAACTCCTACTTCAGTTCTTTAGCGGTAATTTTCGCCTGACTCTAAATCCACTTTTGTAACATGGACCCAAAAAACTTGAATACGAGTACAACAGGGAGAAGTTCTGGGAGTATCAGTACCCCCGTCAGAGTAACTAGCAGCCCTGATGCACTACACCTGGAGGCTCGTGAATGTGATACATGAAGTTGCCGTCTTAAGAGTCTCACCTTCAGGTCTCTCAGCACCCCACCATCATGAGACACATGGACAACACAATAATCATAATTATGTCTATAACTTCTCTTATTATATATAACATACAACTTATAAGTTATTCTAACGTCAATCATGTAAAATAATTAATCTATTATAAGACACCACTACTTGGTACGCTGTAGTTCAGAGGCCACAACTCTACCTCATTTTGCCGCCTTCACAATAGTAACACAAGTGAAGCCGCTAGATAAATAAGACACAAAGAAAAATATTATTCAACCTTGAAACAAAACCTTTAGTTACTGACTAAATCAGTCGATTAGATAACTTCCCTTTCTTGTGCTATTACTTCTATAGATTCATAGAACTGATACCCTTAAATTCCACGTGTACGATGAAATAAGCGTGTAACATTTAAAAACAGCTATTCTTGCACTTGTATCACTTCTTTAGTAAATAATACGCTTTATGCAAATTTTATTTCAGAAGGCAAATATTTCACACGTTCAATTTTTGTCAAGTGTCCAAACATTTTTACTCCTTTGGCATCTCTGTGAGGTGCGGCTGTGACTAAAACATGAAATTAGGGCTTTAGTTTAAAAATTTTCATTAATTAATTTTACAAATTACATTAATTCTATACTACATTGAAAGACGAATATGAAAAAAAAACATATTTCGTTAGAACAATAAGAAATAATACTTGACTCATTTTGTCTGATACTAATTGTATAATTATTAGTCAAAACAGATTCTGAGTTACAGCTTATCAGGTTCCAGAACTGTTGAAGAAGCCATACTGCCATCTATATTAAAAAGTGCTATTATATTAGAAAAATATTGTCTATCTAATGGATGTAAGGATATTTACAGTTGTAATTTTATTTGTTACCCCAGCCTTTCAGCCTTTAGGTCTCCACGAGAAGTGGTCATTTCTACAGCGAGGAGATTATGTAGGCTGCTTTAATACGATTGATCAGAGCTGATAACATGGGAACGATGTCCGTTACATACCACTATCATGCACATCATATTCGTTCCGAACAACAGCGACGCAGATCATATTCTTACCATATTCTTTTCGATCGACTCGATGCGCAACATATTCGTACTCCATTCGTGAAGTATAACAGCAACGCACATCCTATTCGAACCATATTCGTGACGTATCATACAAAAGCAACGCACACCATATACTTCAAG
Organism: Trinorchestia longiramus; assembly: GCA_006783055.1. Taxonomy (NCBI): domain Eukaryota; kingdom Metazoa; phylum Arthropoda; class Malacostraca; order Amphipoda; family Talitridae; genus Trinorchestia; species Trinorchestia longiramus. The sequence continues at coordinate 9,746 of VCRD01006276.1, forward strand.
TACGAGTCAGACGCTTTCCATATTCGAATCGTACTAGTGCGACTCACACCACAGTTTAAAAGTACGCATTCGACGTACACCATATTAGTAACGTACAGGGTGTCCCAGAAGTAACTGACCCTTTTGATTTGCTAATAAACCGAAAACTATTAACGCTAGGATATTTAAACTTGTTTTATTCGAAAGAAAAACCTTTTTATGGCACAATAGGATACTTGGTATCCTATTGACGAACCAGCTTGACATTTGATTTTTGCTTCATTGCAAACCCTTAATTTTCATCATGTCTCCATACAGCAAAAAAGAAAGAATAAGAATTTTGCAAATCTACACACGGACAATGTCAACAACAGAAGTGCAACAAGATTACATAAACTATTTCAGAACAACAACCAGTCCTTCGAAGAACACAATTAAATCGGTGTATCGAAAATTTACGGACACTGGAAATGTTAATGATAAACAACGATCTGGAAGATTAAAATCAACTCGAACTGAAGCTATAATCGAGCGAGTTTCTGCAAGTGTTACAGATAATCCTAAAGCCTCCATCAGAAAACGTTCAACTCAATTATCCATTTCCCGATCGACATTACACCGCATTCTTAAAAAAGACTTGAAGTTATATCCTTACAAAATTAAATTATCCCAACAGTTATTGCCTAATGATTATCACAGTCGTGTTAATTATTCCGAATCTTCCAGATCGTTGTTTATCATTAACATTTCCAGTGTCTGTAAAATTTCGATACACCGATTTAATTGTGTTCTTCGAAGGACTGGTTGTTGTTCTGAAATAATTTCTGTAATCACGTTGCACTTCTGTTGTTGACATTGTCCGTGTGTAGATTTGCAAAATTCTTATTCCTTGTTCTTTGCTGTATGGAGACATGATGAAAATTAAGGGTTTGCAATGAAGCAAAAATCAAATGTCAAGTTGGTTCGTCAATAGGATACCAAGTATCCTATTGTGCCATAAAAAGGTCTTTCTTTCGAATAAAAGAAGTTCCAATATCCTAGCGTTAATAGTTTTCGGTTTATTAGCAAATCAAAAGGGTCAGTCACTTCTGGGACACCCTGTACAATAGCGACGCACACCATATTCGTTATGTACGAGTACGACGCTCTCCATATTTGAAACATACTAATGCAACTTACACCACAGTTTTAAAGTACGCATTCGAGTCCCACCATGTCAGTCACGACCAATTGCGACGCATAATACATTGGCAACTCACTAGGGCCACGTCCACCATATTCTTAAGGCACTCTGATGTATCCGCTTGTCTAGGTAGTTCATGTGCCAATTATTGTTTTGTGAACAATTATTTGTTGCCCATCCATGCATCAAAAAAAATAATAATAATCGAGCCGGTACTAGCTTCTGCCAAATAATTTCACAAAGGTTATACCACAACTAATTAATGTAATTATTATTATAATATTCCTAGTTCAATCACCACAGCTACAACAAAAGTCTAACTAATGTAAATACCATGGCTAATGATTAGAGAGCACGTTTTCTTAATTTCTTGATAGATTATCAATTGTGTTTTGCCTAAAACTAAGTAAAATTTTATACGAATTAATGTTACTCTTCAGATTATTCTTCTTCCGAGGCATTTAGATGTATACGAGTATATACATATGTATATATGTGCATATGTGTATGTGTGTGTATGTACATACATGTGATATGTGCATGTACGTATACATGTGTGCGTATGTGTGCATGTATGTATGTATATGTAAATGGGTATGTATATGTATAGGTATATGTATGTGTATGTGTATGTATGTGTATGTATGTATATATGTGTATATATGTATATATATATATGTATATATGTAATCTTTTACGTTATTTTTGTACTTATCGAATACATAATCAAAAAATTTATCCGTCAATGTCAGTAATTGCTTTGCTACAATAAGTGACTGTGACACCTCAGAACTTTAGTCTACTACAGCTTTTCTTATCTATATCAACATCTAAGTATTGAAAATTTGACACATTCACTGTTATATCCTATTTTTTTACTCTCTTTCTCTGATATGTAACGCCCGTTCATATTATACACGATGCTTACAGATAACTGTAAAAATGATTAAATTAAATCAATCATCAGCAAGCCATAGCATACGGTCAACCAGTAATTAGAAATTACAATTTCAATTTAATAACAATCACAACTTTATGTTTTAAGTTTTCGCTCTCATAATTTTCCTTTTTCGGTCTTTATCGGATGTTAAACACCCAATTCATTTGAATGTAATGATGTCAAATCTAATCTGCACCTAAAGAAAATATTTCGCTTATCACCTAAAATCCGTAAAATACCTACCACGTCAGAATTTATATGTATCACCAATGATTACCTCTTAAGTCATCATTGAAAAAGCGAAGTTTCATTTGTTTCCCCATGTATATTTAACGTTCATTGCGTGATGTGAATGTTCATGTATACCCTTAGGTACTGCTGTTCTATCATCTATGATACTAAGCATAGAATACCTACCACTTAAGGATTTTATGATAAGGCATTTTTAAAAACCAATGCTGTTACATTTCTTATGTACCAACTTTATTGGAAATATACGTTTTTGTTTGTTGTTTGTTTGTTTGTTTACGATACTATACATCGATTGCAGGTAGAGGACCGTTTTTTCAGTTGAAACAGCGGAAGCGTTTACCAGCATGCACATGCATTAACAATGAACACAACTCAGAATATTGCACGTTATGACTAAGTATTGCACCCATTATCATGTAATTTACGATGGATCTCACGCATTTACAAATTGAAACATACATGAAGTACACTTCCACGGCGCAGCCATCGTTCGTACTCTCTTGGTCTGTCCCACTGGCCACAGAAAATTACAAGAAAAATGTAGCTGAACGATAAATGGTGAGAAAAAAAGGAAGTTGGGATGCACTAGACTGCAGGCCAAAGTGTTGCCAGAAACTCTGGTACCAGAAAAACATGATAAATTTTCGTTACGATGTCAAAGTAACTTTTTCGTATAGCTTGTACATTCTTAAGGACTTGTTCAAGTGTGGAGTTATAAGTGAGGGCTTCAATATTAAAAAAACAATAGGTGCATTCAGAAAGCGTAGACGTCGCATGAATTTCAGTTCCTCCATTCAGGTATCCAAGCCAGCACAGGTAAGACGGGGAGGAGAAAACAGAGGGGAAGGAGGGGGTGTTGGAGGAGCTTCAACGGTCACGACAGGATGAGCCCAACTGGTCGAGTAGTTCAAAGCGTCAATGATGGCGAGTGGTAAATAAAAAGTCTCGCATTCTAAGAATCCTTCATGGACATCTGCGTACGATGATTTGCTAACAGGAGGAAAAAATTATGAAACCTAATTGTGCAAGTGCTCTGATTCATGAATTCTACTACATATAAAATTTATGTTCGTCAAAAAAGTACAACCGGTGTATTTTTTTTTATTTAACTCCTCAATACGTGTACAGGAATGTATGTAATATGATTGAAGTCGTGACCAGCCTTCATTTAATTGGAATGTAGGCTATGTGAAACTTGGATAAATATTAAATCTGACGCAAACATACATATATTGTTCTAACTGGCGATACATAAGATTACCTGTGTAATACATTAATATATAACATATGAGCTTTGTAGCACCATCTAAATCATAAATCACACTCTACTCGTAGTTGATACTCAAACATGATAAACGAAACTCCTGATATGTATGTTAATCATCCGTTACAAACAATCAAGTGTTCGAGAGTGGCTGTCATCAATCAAAACATCTGCATACATAAAGGCTTACCTGATGACGTGAGTCGAACTGGTGGTTAATGTATTCATGTACAAGTATCATTTTTACGTGGGTCAGTCAACCAGATGGCCATTTTTGAAATAGTGATGATGGCATTTTACTGTTTTGTCCTCAATTCCCAGCCAAAGGCATGGACTTGGGTAACCGAATAATTATCGAAGTGATTATGCGACCCAAGAATGGGCCAGAAGGTTCGTTCCTATAGCCTCATTCTATTCTAACTCCACGTGAAAGACTACATTTTGCCTCCTAAGAAATACTTCAAATGCAGCGGAAGCCCGAGTTTCGATAGTCACCAGTTCCCTGTGACTGATTCTTCAAGAGCGTCTGCACACAATTACGTCGAGTATATTTGACTAAGTAAACAAAATGAACCTCTGCAAATAGGTTCACAAGGATCGGTGTACAGGCTCTGCTAACGACACGTTCGCCACACACAACCGGCTCCTCCTGACATTCTAATCAGCGGCGTTGTCACAAAGCTCCTTTCATTGAAGAATTTGAAAATTTTACTTGGTTGGGTCACGGGCTTCAAAGTTATGCGATATGGCGATTAGAATGAAACTTTACTACATGTTACTTTATTTACTAGTTTTGTGGTACAAAGAAGCGTAAATATTAGTCTTAATTATACAAATAACTTATTTTCGGTTAATTTTCTAGATCCATGTGGCAAAATATTTCTTACTTTTTATTTCGGATGGTTGGTTTGAAACTATTTCTTGTTAGCAGAACGAACAGTCACGGATAATTCTTCCATGAAAGAAATGCCGGGCTGTGGTTAGTGGAGTAAGAAATTTGGTATTTAAATTTGAAAAAAAAGATCTGTCAAATTATTATCGTTATAAAGGAACGTACGACTGGGACAGACGGATTTGAAATTATGCTTGTAGTTTTAACTATCACAGATATAAAATATGAATTAATCACATCGCTGCCACCGACCGTTTCTGACCAACGTCAAACGTTGTATGTACGAACTGTTCATAACCGAAAGAATATATTTTCTAATTTCAAATTTAAGTGGTGTAGCATCATTCACAGATTTTGAAAGTAGGTGAGACAACGACCTGGAAAGGTACAGCTGAAATTTGTTTAGAACCTCTCTGGGCACACCTGTGACCTGGAATTTCCACGTAGTTGTCATGTACCTACGACACTGTGGAGCTTGTGCTTTGAATTACAGAAGATGTTCCTTGTCTCATGTCCAGTGACGTAAAATTAGTTTAGTCGCCAAAGCTTACGAAGATCAAAACATGACTGTTGTGGGTTCTAACCTCGCTGATTAGTACTCATTGTAACGGGTCGAATTCTCAACGACTAAGTTATCGAAAGAATTTCGGCATTCCTTCTTTTGGTGATTCAGACGTAGAAGAAGCGCTATTCTGTTGTTCCGTAGCTTAGATTTTCAAAATTTTTGTCGCCCTAAATAATCAATAGCCTTTTGCAGTTCCTAGATTAGAATTTATTTTGAATAATTCATACCAATTCGTGATACATAGATATAATTCGTTGATACATAAATAAAAACATTAGAATATTTTCATATTTTCAGGAGTAGCATATTACCGTTTGTATGTACAAAGGAATTACCAGAAACACATCAATTTTTTTCTAACGATGCAAAGTTGTCCATATAGCACGGGCTTTTATAAAAGAAAATGTTTCATAGTACCAAGAGAAGCAAGATATGAACTAGCGACTACTCTGCTAAAACAAATTCTCACTAGACTGTACAACCTTATAATGTCCATCCATGCTGCTGAATATGTGACACCACAATCGGACGACTTTCAACCGACTATTTTGTTGACCATAAATTGGACTAAAATATGCACTAACTATGATACTATATAAATTCGACCAGGGAAAAAAAATTTATACTAGGAAGACTATGCATGGCAAAATTACATATTTATTAACTTGTGCTTCCTGCTCAACCATGTACGAAATCTATGGAAGGGTTCATGAAGTTCACATACCTTTGCATTTCCAGCTTGATTGAATTAGATGAATAAATATTATCTGACTTAACATTTTATCCTTTGTGTTTGACTAGTCTGCACCATGTAATTACCCAAATGCTTTAATAACAAATGACAATTATTTGAAACAACTTGTTCATATAGAACAAAATCAAATTTGTGCCCTTATTAGCACCCGCTCTCTATCTCTGACTTGGGAATCATGTTATGTTAATGAATCACTCCATATTTATGCATGAGAAGTTTCAGCTTCGCCCCTTTTTCTATTTTTTTTTGACAACTGATGATTGCAGAATATGGTTCTAGGCCACCTGAAGTATAACATTAACGGTTCAGGAACAATAATTTTTTATATTATCAAACCTCTGAGAATTTATTTCGTTAATCTTAGATGACTAACTCAACTTTGGCATTGCATATGTAATACATTCGCTAAGATGTAGCGAACAACAGAATTATCCCTTCTATAAACCAATTGTAAACTTCCTACAGTTATGCTTGCAGTTAGATGACACCAGTGTTGCTTGAGTTTAATTGGCCTTCATGTGATCATCAAAATAACAGTTCCACAAATGAAGTCATTATTAACTACAATTACGAACTTGCATATATGAAAGTTATCGTGATAAAACATTAATTTGAGATTCACTTATTAGTACGAGCGTCACACTGCTCCTCCTCCCCCTCTCCTCTAAGCAGCAGTGAACTATTCCACCACAAATTAAGAACTACATTCTTCAAGGATTTCAGTCACCAAGTCTCGGAAACCTCGTTTATATTTCCGTCTCATGGATGTGATCAGCATCACAAGTAATGAAGCGTCATGGTGCAGCCAAAGTTCCGCGATGCACGGGTAACTCTTAAAATAAATAAAAACTTGTGGATCTCAATTTGAGCTTGAAAGTAGCTTAGATGAAAATAAGATTTCAGACGAGTTATATTTCAAGAGATATTGTTTTTCATTTCACACAAGAAATTTGCTAACATTGGTAAAGCCACGAGGTGGATGGTGGACAAATTCCTGAACACTTTTTTACGGTCTAAAAATGTCGTGTGCATTTATGTAATTCGTCTACTTGATTTATGTAAAGAGTTATTTTTAATTAATATATTGAACACGGTGCCTACATTTCCTTTCATGTATAATAATTTTGGTTTGATGACCAATGTTGGCCTGGACGAGAACCTTTAAATTCTATGAATATGTTATGCATAGCTTAGATGTATGGATATATATATATATATATATATATATATACAAACAAATATAATCTATGAATAAATACTTGGAAGACATCTCTCCTCTGTCACTTCCATCTCGAAATCTATATTTTACAATTCATTATCTGTCTCCCAACGCGTAAAAAGTATCATAATATGGGAGCTTGTAATATTCATCAACGAATATTTAAAACGACACACTGGTGCAGTGATTATATTTTTAGTTCGTAAATCTGTTCATTAGCATGACTTAACAAAAGACTATAGTTCTCATTGTCTTAATTAATTTTTCCCAGTCAACTCAGATGAAAGTCATCCTACTCCAGCGAGTTGAAACGGTCGATCGCCCAGCGAAGAAATCCTAGGTAGACTTGAACAGAGATGGAACATTTCAACTTAAGCAACTCTGCAATGGTATAGTTCAGTAAATTTCGATACAAACATTATTGTGCCAGCATTGGCTTGAGCAAGCTTGCTTAATTATTCACCAGTGTTAAAATCTGTTCATTGTGCAACCAAAATCGTGGATTCCATCTTTTCTTGGTTAACGGATTTACCAAAATTTAACGAACACCTAAGTACCAATGATCATTACTTAGCGTTTAGGCCCTTGAATGGGTTAAATTTTTGCTGGCTTGTTAACGGCAACTGATCTGTCAGCAAAATTCTTCGTAAAGAGTGGTCATCAGACCCAGGGCTGAAATCTTAGTGTCATGCAATACTGATAACACATCAGTCATATGGATTGGCTGAGAAACGAATAAGAAGCATAACATACCAATAGTACCATCTAAAACTCTAAGAACAATATTTTCACAATTATGATCTAATTATTTGCAGCCTTCTTTTCTTGAATCAACTCACTCGTATTGTTTGCAATTACAAAACTGCCAGCACTGCCATAACATGTAGAGTTAGTCTGCGGGACCACCACTTGATAATGTTCACATTCACGTGGTACCCTAACTCAGTGAGTGAAAACTGGCTTAAGGTGTAATCATAGTGAAACCTTTATTTAATTACATTATTTTAAGAGCAAATGATACCAACTCACCGCAGAAATTCACAACGATGGACATTTGCGACATCCTTAGCAAAGTTTAAGAAATCCTAGAGGAGAAGAGCAATGCTCGTCTCAGAGTTGTCATAAGAGACATCATTTTATTTCCGTCGGGCACCACAGCTTATCCTTGACACCGTGTGTGTATTCGCACTCGTATGTTCTCTACAACAGCATTTGTCTTCGGCTACTTTGAGGGCGTAAATTTGCCCACAGTATGTATTTACGTCCGACTGCTCTTGAGAAATGAAGTGTAGTACAATGCTAATGTGTATTACTGCATATAGAAATGGATAGACAATGAAACAAAATGAATTGTAAACGACTCTTAGACTCATTTACTGTCGGGTTTGCAACAGATGGCGTAAGTCTGATTTAGCAGTAGCAGTTTTCAATATTAACAACCTAAATTGAATTGCCTAGAATGCACAAATTTGGAAAAATGTAAAAACTACGATAGAAGTGAGCATAATTTTTTGATATGTGACAGACATTTCAGGCCACCACAGTGGTCGAGTGGTGAGCATCCTTGCTTGTGATGCAGGAAGATTTAGGCGCAAATCCCCTAGTCTACTTGGTCGGTCTCTGCCTGGTCATCGGTCGACGTGATACACGTCCTGCCTGTTTCGATGCTGGACACTCAGAGTTAGACCTTCATCAAGCTCATCGAAGCGCCCCTATGAGCTTCTTTTCCGAATTGTAGCACAGAGGATGAGAACAATTGCTGGGAGAATAATCACTAGCCTTAAGATGTTGACCTTGAGAATTCAAAATTCAATGCATATGTACAGTATTTTTGATTATATATTAATGTTTATTTCTTTCTTCCATTCTTTCTCTCACGCTGGCTGCCAAAAATTTAATTCTCAAAGTCTTGTTGAACCACATTGCTCGATTCTTGAAAATTTCCTAACGCAACAGTAAATTTATGCAGAAAATCAAATAATTAACAGAAATTATACAACGGTGAAGTAAAACTGGATAGTCTCGGCCTCACAGACAACCTTGATACTTTTACTTGGGCTTGCTTAGGGCAAAGTTAGAAAGGGCAACTAACCTCGCTCTTGGGTAAAGAATGAGAGAAAGAAGATAAACGGCATTTTAGCATAGAAAAAGTGTCGCAGAAGTTTTTCGAACGACATATATTTTTGAAGTTATGCATTAAAAGTTGAAGCTTTAAAAATACATTGAGCTATATTAACTATTTGTTCATTGTCGTTAAGGAAACAAGATAGATTCTCTGCATATGTACTGCTTGATTATTTCGCATAGTCGTTCTTCAAGAGTTTATTGTTTTCCCTTTGTCTTCCAGATTGAACTTAGCATTCCTAATATAAAAAAAGGAATAAATAGAGTTGATTGTTTGCCGGAGCATCTGCATCAATATGTTCCTCAAGAGACAACGATGACACAATTGCCTGCATGTCTGCATCACTGCACCAACCGAGTAAATATTTGCGTTTACCCCATCTGCTCGAAAAAGTCTCTTGATGAGTTGCATCTTAGGCATGAACTTTTATACAACACCATGGCACATCGTTCCTAGAGTATTATATTAGTATGCATGATTGTAAGTTTATGCAGATGTATTAATGCTTCCTTAGCGCTTCACTAGAAGCTTAAACTGAGCCGAAGACTAATGTTTACAGTTGGGCGTTGGAAAATTTCCGTGGAATTGACTTGGTTACTCTGCCTTGTGTTTTTCGTGTTGACTATTTGCATCAGATTCAAATAAAAAGACCGGTGAATAAGTCCAGAAAATTAGGTACACTTAAGATCAGGTTCAGAACTCCAAGTGATAGATAACAGTGTTTTCCATAGCCAATTTGCTTATAGTAGGGCTTGTGTTTAGCGATTACATTTGTGTGAAGTGAGAATATTAGTATATTTTCCAATAAACTCTAATAATTTTTTACAATGTGTCCGAAATACAGCTGATGGTGATAGGGCGGAGGGAGAGAGATAATGTAGAGGTCAGGCATAAAATAAAATACAAACTAGAAAATTGTTTTAAAAAATTTTGTCTAACCTAAGAAAGGAATATATAGTGTCAGAGGACCATAGCATCGGGATGCATTGCCTGATAGTGGTGGAGTAGTCCAATTTTGAGTCAGCAAAAAAAAATTATTTAGTTCGTAAAGCAAATTTGTTGAATATATCATGATTCATATATTTTTATATCCGACCTGTTTGATGATGTTAATCGCAGCTGGACGTTTATTTACGTTTGATACCCATACAAGAGTATCCCAAATTTTCAACTAGTTTTATGAATGTGATACAGTACATAAAACTGTAGTTTCTGTTTTCGTTGTAGCTTTGTATAACTTTAACTTTAATATAAATCATTGAGAACATTGAAGTTAATGTTTTAAAAAATGACCAGTATATATCCGCATCAATTCTATTACTTTTGTGCAATTCCTGAGTTTTTATCAATAAAAATTGCTCTCCTTCATCTACCTCAGTAATCGTGAGGGTTTTGACTGCCATCTCGTAGGTGACACCTAGTACATTTAAATCTCCTTTACAATTAGGCCAATAACCTGAATCAAATTGGAAACAAAATGTTATCCTTTACCGATTGTATACAATTACTATCATAGAAACATAATAGTAGTTGTCATGGTTTTTATTTCCCGACTTTTGAGGTAATTGAAGCTGTTGTGTAAGTTTTTAAGTGTTTTTGTTGTAAGCTAATTCAAATACAAATTGTAGTGAGATCCGAACCCCTCAATTATTTAACTGATGGAAAAACGATAAATTTGTTTCTCCTGAATAATCTACTATGTTGCAAATGTGATGACTTTGTAACATTAAAAATTTTCATGCATCAATAGTATGCAGGCTAAGTAATTTAGGATTTTGAGTGGAAATCGTCCCATTACTTTTCCATTTCTCAAAATCCAAGAGGTATAAAAATAATTTTCGTTCGTTCATTCATTTTTGCAGCTTTTAAATCTGTTTTCTTTACAGCGCTGTCCTTTTTTCTCATTATTAAATATGACAACAGTCTAGTCATTTTCAAAGAAAGTACGATATAAGTGAAATATTATAGTGCGCGTTGGATGAATATTCTTCTGCACGTATTCACACGTTGAGGCAAAACCAAGACGACACACATGGCTTGGAAAATCATGAGAGTAACAGTTATGTGACGATTCCTCTATTAATATTAAAGGTTTTAAGTGACTCTAAAGTATTGAACACGGCATAGGTATGCTATTCATGTGGAGTACCATGGTTATTTCTATGTCCAACGAATTAGTGCAAAACAACACAGAGCTAACATGCTCGGCATAGGTAACCTATTCGAGAGTGAAATCTATGACTGAAGTTGGGCCAAAACTCAAGCTTGAAAGTTCTTAATGCTACCATGCACGGCGTAGGTAAACTGGACAGGTAAAAATCCTGTGATAATAATTCTCTAGAAAAACACATTTTAAGGTAGCACAGAGCTGTCAGTGAGGGAGCTGTTCAAGTAAATTCATGTTTTAAACATGAGTTCTCAAAGAGCATAACCTAAGACTTCATCTGGCTTCCAATTATTGAATAGGGCAACTACTCGAATAGAAAATGTGTTTAGTTCATATAACACAAACTTTTTTATGAAATTTTACAAAACTGCCTAGTACAGTATAAACGGAAGATATTTGATGCTTACACGAGTGTACAGTAATTGTTTTAAGATTTCTGATCAAAGTAAAATTGATACTTGGTTTTCATGTACTGTTGAATATTTTTTACTTTAGGGATGTATTAAGTGTTTCGAATTTTTAATGGAAAGTTGGACATTTTTCAGAACAGTGTGTGTTTTACGTTCTAAAAATCAAAGACATCTCATGTTTTGTGCGTAAATGATATAGTGAATGCCTGCTTTGTATATGACTGTGTGAGGAAGCTCATAGTATCTTTAGTCGTATGTGGAAAGAAAAATTTAAAAATTTAGTGTTAAAATTGTTTTATTGATCATAAACAAAAATGCTCCTATAGAAAAGTATTGGATACATTCGTTTAGTATTTGTTGTGGGTCCACTATTTCACTCCACCGCCACTAGTTGCTTTCTATATTTTCGCACAAGTTTCATCTTTCTCATCTATTTTTACAGAACTCCTGTAATTGATTGATATTTTGTAAATTCCGCTGGTTTAGTTTAATCTTCATAGTTATTCGCAAATTCTCCTTTGATTTAGGTCTCAAGACTGACTGGGCCAATTGAAGACGTAATTTCAATGTTTTATTATATTTATTTGTGAACGGCATGAAATTGATGAAAAATGAATTGTGTTTTTCTTTGTACAAGCTCATTAGTTAGTTATTTTTTAGACGCATCTGATTTTTATAGCGTAATCATGATGCTCGTATACCAATGTTAGTATTTTTGTAATAATATGCAAATTTAAAACTTTATGATTTTCGACTGCAGGTTTTCTACCCTCATCGTGGCCGAGTGGTGAAGGTACCTGTCTGCTATGCGGAAAGGCCCAGGCTCGTTCCCCTTAGCCAGGGGTCACCAAACTACGGCCCGCGGGCCGANTAATGAAGCGTCATGGTGCAGCCAAAGTTCCGCGATGCACGGGTAACTCTTAAAATAAATAAAAACTTGTGGATCTCAATTTGAGTTTGAAAGTAGCTTAGATGAAAATAAGATTTTAGACGAGTTATATTTCAAGAGATATTGTTCCTCACTTCACACAAGAAATTTGCTAACATTGGTAAAGCCACGAGGTGGATGGTGGACAGATTCCTGAACACTTTTTTACGGTCTAAAAATGTCATGTGCATTTATGTAATTCGTCTACTTGATTTAGGTAAAGAGTTATTTTTAATTAATATATTGAACACGGTGCCTACATTTCCTTTCATGTATAATAATTTTGGTTTGATGACCAATGTTGGCCTGGACGAGAACCTTTAAATTCTATGAATATGTTATGCATAGCTTAGATGTATGGATATATGTATATATATATATATATATATATATATATATATATATATATATATATATATATATATATATATATATATGTATATATATATATACAAACAAATATAATCTATGAATAAATACTTGGAAGACATCTCTCCTCTGTTACTTCTATCTCAAAAACTATATTTTACAATTCATTATTATGAACATGGGAGCATGTAAGATTCATCAACAAATATTTAAAACGACACACTGGTGTTGTGATTATATTTTAAGTTCTTAAATCTGTTCATTAGCATGACTTAACAAAAGACTATAGTTCTCATTGTCTTAATTAATTTTTCCCAGTCAACTCAGATGAAAGTCATCCTACTCCAAGCGAGTTGAAACGGTCGATCGCCCAGCGAAGAAATCCTAGGTAGACTTGAACAGAGATCGAACATTTCAACTTAAGCAACTCTGCAATGGTATAGTTCAGTAAATTTCGATACAAACATTATTGTGCCAGCATTGGCTTGAGCAAGCTTGCTTAATTATTCACTGGTGTTAAAATCTGTTCATTGTACAACCAAAATCGTGGATTCCATAACCTTTTCTTGGTTAACGGATTTACCAAAATTTAACGAACACCTAAGTACCAATGATGATTACTTAGCGTTTAGGCCCTTGAATGGGTTAAATTTTTGCTGGCTTGTTAACTGCAACTGATCTGTCAGCAAAATTCTTCGTAACGAGTGGTCATCAGAACCAGGGCTGAAATCTTATTGTCATGCAATACTGATAACACATCAGTCATATGGACTGGCTGAGAAACGAATAAGAAGCATAACATACCAATAGTACCATCTAAAATTCTAAGAATAATATTTTCACAATAATGATCTAATTTTTTGCAGCCTTCTTTTCTTGAATCAACTCACTCGTATTGTTTGCAATTACAAAACTGCCAGCACTGCCATAACATGTAGAGTTGGTCTGCGGGACCACCACTTGATCGGGTTCACATTCGCGTGGTATCCTAACTCAGTGAGTGAAAACTGGCTAGAGCTGTAATCATAGTGAAACCTTTATTTATTATAATTACATTATTTTAACAGTAAGTGATACCTACTCACCGCAGAAATTCACAACGATGGACGTTTGCGACATCCTTAGCAAAGTTTAAGAAATCCTAGAGGAGAAGAGCAATGATCGTCTCAGAGTAGTCATAAGAGACATCATTTTATTTCCGTCGGGCACCACAGCTTATCCTTGACACCGTGTGTGTATTCGCACTCGTATGTTCTCTACAGCAGCATTTGTCTTCGGCTACTTTGAGTACGTAAATTTGCCCACAGTATGTATTTACGTCTGACTGTTCTTTAGAAATGAAGTGTAGTACAATGCTAATGTGTATTACTACATATAGAAATGGATAGACAATGATACAAAATGAATTGTAAACGACTCTTAGACTCATTTATGTATTATCGGGTTTGCAACAGATGGCGTAAGTCTGATTTAGCAGTAGCAGTTTTCAATATTAACAACCTAAATTGAATTGCCTAGAATGCACAAATTTGGAAAAATGTAAAAACTACGATAGTAAATGTCGAGTGGTGAGCATCCTTACTTGTGATGCAGGAAGATCTAGGCGCAAATCCCCTATAGTCTACTTGGTCGGTCTCTGCCTTGTCATCAGTCGACGTGATACACGTCCTGCCTGTTTCGACGCTAGACACTCGGAGTTAGAACTTCATCAAACTCATCGAAGCGCCCCTACGAGCTTCTTTTCCGAATTGTAGCACAGAGGATGAGAACAATTTCTGGAAGAATAATCACTAGCCTCAAGATGTTGACTTTGACAATTCAAAATTCAATGCATATGTACAGTATTTTTGATTATATATTAATGTTTATTTCTTTCTTCCATTCTTTCTCTCACGCTGGCTGCCAAAAATTTAATTCTCAAAGTCTTGTTGAACCACATTGCTCGATTCTTGAAAATTTCCTAACGCAACAGTAAATTTATGCAGAAAATCAAATAATTAACAGAAATTATACAACGGTGAAGTAAAACTGGGTAGTCTCGGCCTCACAGACAACCTTGATACTTTTACTTGGGCTTGCTTAGGGCAAGGTTAGAAAGGGCAACTAACCTCGCTCTTGGGTAAAGAACGAGAGAAAGAAGATGAACGGCATTTTAGCATAGAAAAAGTGTCGCAGAAGTTTTTCGAACGACATATATTTTTGAAGTCATGCATTAAAAGTTGAAGCTTTAAAAATACATTGAGCTATATTAACTATTTGTTCATCGTCGTTAAGGAAACAAGATAGATTCTCTGCATATGTACTGCTTGATTATTTCGCATAGTCGTTCTTCAAGAGTTTATTGTTTTTCCTTTGTCTTCCAGATTGAACTTAGCATTCCTAATAAAANAAAAAGGAATAAATAGAGTTGATTGTTTGCCTGAGCATCTGCATCAATATGTTCCTCAAGAGACAACGATGACACAATTGCCTGCATGTCTGCATCACTGCACCAACCGAGTAAATATTTGCGTTTACCCCATCTGCTCGAAGAAGTCTCTTGATGAGTTGCATCTTAGGCATGAACTTGTATACAACACCATGGCACATCGTTCCTAGAGTATTATATTAGTATGCATGATTGTAAGTTTATGCAGATGTATTAATGCTTCCTTAGCGCTTCACTAGAAGCTTAAACTGAGCCGAAGACTAATGTTTACAGTTGGGCGTTGGAAAATTTCCGTGGAATTGACTTGGTTACTCTGCCTTGTGTTTTTCGTGTTGACTATTTGCATCAGATTCAAATAAAACGACCGGTGAATGAATCCAGAAAATTAGGTACACTTAAGATCAGGTTCAGAACTCCAAGTGATAGATAACAGTGTTTTCCATAGCCAATTTGCTTATAGTAATGCTTGTGTTTAGCGATTACATTTGTGTGAAGTGAGAATATTAGTATATTTTCCAATGAACTCTAATAATTTTTTACAATGTGTCCGAAATACAGCTGATGGTGATAGGGCGGAGGGAGAGAGATAATGTAGAGATCAGGCATAAAATAAAATACAAACTAGAAAATTGTTTTAAAAAATTTTGTCTAACCTGAGAAAGGAATATATAGTGTCAGAGGACCATAGCATCGGGATGCATTGCCTGATAGTGGTGGAGTAGTCCAATTTTGAGTCAGCTAAAAAAAATTATTTAGTTCGTAAAGCAAATTTGTTGAATATATCTTGATTCATATATTCTTATATCCGACCTGTTTGATGATGTTAATCGCAGCTGGACGTTTATTTACGTTTGATACCCATACAAGAGTTTCCCAAATTTTCAACTAGTTTTATGAATGTGATACAGTACATAAAACTGTAGTTTCTGTTTTCGTTGTAGCTTTGTATAACTTTAACTTTAATATAAATCATTGAGAACATTGAAGTTAATGTTTTAAAAAATGACCAGTATATATCCGCATCAATTCCATTACTTTTGTGCAATTCCTGAGTTTTTATCAATAAAAATTGCTCTCCTTCATCTACCTCACTAATCGTGAGGGTTTTGACTGCCATCTCGTAGGTGACATCTAGTTCTTATATCATACCTTAAACATTTAAATCTCCTTTACAATTAGGTCAATAACCTGAATCAAATCGGAAACAAAATGTTATTCTTTACCGATTGTATACAATTACTATCATAGAAACATAATTGTAGTTGTCATGGTTTTTATTTCCCAACTTTTGAGGTAATTGAAGTTGTTGTGTAAGTTTTTAAGTGTTTTTGTTGTAAGCTAATTCAAATACAAATTGTAGTGAAATCCGAACCCCTCAATTATTTAACTGATGGAAAAACGATAAATTTGTTTCTCCTGAATAATCTGCTATGTTGCAAATGTAATGACTTTGTAACATTAAAAATTTTCATGCATCAATAGTATGCAGGCTAAGTAATTTAGGATTTTGAGTGGAAATCGTCCCATTACTTTTCCATTTCTCAAAGCCAAGAGGTATAAAAATAATTTTCGTTCGTTCATTCATTTTTGCAGCTTTTAAATCTGTTTTCTTAACAGCGCTGTCCTATTTTCTCATTATTAAATATGACGACAGTCTAGTTATTTTCAAAGAAAGTACGATATAAGTGAAATATTACAGTGCGCGTTGGATGAATATTCTTCTGCACGTATTCACACTTTGAGGCAAAACCAAGACAACACACATGGCTTGGAAAATCGTGAGAGTAACAGCTATGTGACAATTCCTCTATTAATATTAAAGGTTTTAAGTGACTAAAGTATTGAACACAGCATAGGTATGCTATTCATGTGGAGTACCATGGTTATTTCTATGTCGAACGAATTAGTGCAAAACAACACAGAGCTAACATGCTCGGCATAGGTAATCTGTTTGAGAGTGAAATCTATGACTGAAGTTGGGCCAAAACTCAAGCTTGAAAGTTCTTAATGCTACCAAGCACGGCGTAGGTAAACTGGACAGGTAAAAATCCTGTGATAATAATTCTCTAGAAAAACACATGTTAAGGTAGCACAGAGCTGTCAGTGAGGGGCTGTTCAAGTAAATTCATGTTTTAAACATGAGTTCTCAAAGAGCATAACCTAAGACTTCATCTGGCTTCCAATTATTGAATAGGGCAACTACTCAAATAGAAAATGTGTTTAGTTCATAAAACGGAAAATATTTTATGAAATTTTACAAAACTGCCCAGTACAGTATAAACGGAAGATATTTGATGCTTACACGAATGTACAGTAATTGTTTTAAGATTTCTGATCAAAGTAAAATTGATACTTGGTTTTCATGTACTGTTGAATATTTTTTACTTTTGGGATGTATTAAGTGTTTCGAATTTTTAATGGAAAGTTGGACATTTTTAAGTACAGTGTGTGTTTTACGTTCTAAAAATCAAAGACATCTCATGTTTTGTGCGTAAATGATATACTGAATGCCTGTTTTGTATATGACTGTGTGAGGAAGCTCATAGTATCTTTAGTCGTATGTGGAAAGAAAAATTTAAAAATTCAGTGTTAAAATTGTTTTATTGATCATAAACGAAAATGCTCCTATGGAAAAGTATTGGATACATTCGTTTAGTATTTTTTGTGGGTCCACTATTTCACTCCACTGCCACTAGTTGCTTTCTATATTTTCACACAAGTTTTTTTACAGTGATCTACTGGTATTTTTTCTCATCCATTTTTGCAGAACTCCTGTAATTGAAGGGTGGACAGCACTTGTGGACTACTTGCATTTTTTCCCACGGGAAAAAATGCAATTAGTCTGTTAATTTTTGTGGGTTATGTATTGTTGATTTGTTTGTTGCCTGGCTTGGCCTGGGTTGATGGTTGCCAGTGTTATTAACTAGATCAGAAGGTAAGGTTAAGGGAGTCGACTGG
>VCRD01006277.1:0-19246 GCA_006783055.1 Trinorchestia longiramus
TCATACCGCCATTTGTTTTTTGTCAATCGCGACTGTACGGGTCGCCCCCATGTCCGACTTGCCCCCACACTACCCTACTGTTCTGTCCAATATCCATTTAATAATTAACCAGTTATTTGAACTAAATTCTTTCATAAGTTTATATGATCTGACGCAGGCGACTCCCACGTTATCCACAAATTAAATAGCGACCTGGCCCTTACAACAAACAAACAACAAAATATCCTAGAAAAAACGTGTACCACCTAAATCGACATCAGTCTCCACTACTCTATCCAACATTCAATTTATAATTGAACAGCCATTCAAACTAAATGTCCACATCAGCTCTTACGACCTCATACCTATAACTCCCTCCACTATTTCTTCCATTCCAAATTATCAGAGACCTCTTAACACTTTACACGTGGGAGACAATATTCTCTCAACAGTAGAAAGAAATGACATCTACATCATATGCCGAATCCAAACCATCTCATCTGGTCAATTTAATGACCTTCTGCATTCCATAAATCGGATGCCAAAATTTAAAAATTACATAATCTGTTTCTGGGACCTGCACCTTTCACAATCAGGCCTGACTCAAATAAAAAACGTTATTTCGACAAAACACTCCACTGCCCGTACTTATATAATCAATTTCTGCAGTGATCAACAACTGAGTAAAGCGCTCACGCTCTGGAACGAATTGGATTTCACATTTATTCCACTCCGAACATGTGCTTTAACTCACGCTCAGACAATCAATAACCACCAAACTTGGCTTCACATTAGAAAGGAAACTCAAAATTTTCTTGCCCAAATTGCTATGAAATCAACGCTGCGACTCAACACACCGTACTACTCGCTTTCTGGAAAAATTCCAGACAAAAACACTAATTTTGAACAGTCGCCCAATAAACTCATAATTATGAATACAATCCAAATAAACGACACGTGCTCTAAAACAGTAAATAAGCATAAGCACGTAAATCCCCTACACGCGTTGGACCTTCCCAAATGAAAATGCACTAAAAAGGAAATGACGGCAGTCCACCGAATCAGCACTTTATACACATAAATAAACTATCCACTGACTCAATTGCTAACAACTATAAACTAAAAACAAATAATAATTTTCCTTACTTTCTAACAATACGAGCACAGACTGCACAATGCCCCTATCATCCATAAGTCATAGACATCCAAATAAACATGCAGAGATAGACAAAATTATAAAAAGGTCGCCTTCTCTTCAAAAATTCAGCCAATCGACAATAATAAAGACACAGTACCATGTTTATGTATGCAAACATAATAATAAACATAAAAACCATAACGATAGGAAAACTCCAAACCAAATTAAACCACTTCACGGTAAATTTCTGAATCACATCTCAGAATCATCATCCAATCCTATATATGCCCATGTGGGAAGTTCCATGGATGATGTAACAAAATCATTGAATGTAACATTGGCTCACACTTTGGCTGACAGACACTGTTTCCTGCATGCAGTAGCCCTTCAACTTAACGAAACACTGAACACGATGTAAGCCTATGAATTTTTAATGAAAGCCATCGAAACTGAGAGCAGAACAAATAAAAAC
This sequence comes from Trinorchestia longiramus, assembly GCA_006783055.1. Classification (NCBI taxonomy): domain Eukaryota; kingdom Metazoa; phylum Arthropoda; class Malacostraca; order Amphipoda; family Talitridae; genus Trinorchestia; species Trinorchestia longiramus. The sequence continues at coordinate 1,590 of VCRD01006277.1, forward strand.
TACTACACAAATTTTATCGACGAGGGCAGTGGAAGACTTGATCTTTTGGTACACAAATACCTACATAATAAAATATTCGATCATGCAGCCGGGAACCTCATCCCGAAAATTACTTGCAATGCTATACAAAAACCGATCCATATCTACAGTGAAAGGGACGACGGCATATGGAAAACAATAGTTCAGCCTAAAATACCACGAAATATAAACAAATCCCCATTATTAGTCCATCTGAAAGACTACCACTATCATGCTCTTATTAAGGAAAAAAATGCATCCATTAATAAAACGTCAACAAGATATGGTAAGCAGAAGGTCATTAAATTAACCAGATGAGATGGTTTGGATTCGGCATATGGTGTCGATGTCATTTCTTTTTACTGAGGAGAGAATATTGTTTCCCACAAGTAAAATGTTAAGAGGTCTCTGACAATTTGGATTGGAAGAAATAGTGGAGGGAGTTTAGGTATGATGTCGTAGGAGCTGATGTGGACATTTAGTTTGAATAGCTGTTCAATTATAAACTGAATGTTGGATAGAGCAGTGGAGACTGATGTCGGTTTAGGTGGTACACGTTTTTCTAGGATTTTTTGCAGTTGTGTTGCCGTAAGGGCCAGGTCGCTATTTAATTTGTGGATAACGTGTGAGCTCTTTATTTGTATAGGATGCAGAGAGCCATCTAAACTAACGCTCTTACTAACATTGCCTTGCCCTCAGATTTGAGTGGGGACTCGGGTGGGAGTCGCCTGCGTCAGATCATATAAACTTATGAAAGAATTTAGTTCAAATAATTGGTTAATTATTAAATGGATATTGGACAGAGCAGTAGCAATTAAGTTAAGATGAGGGGGGAAGCGTTGCTATAAGATTTTTGCTAGTTGAACTGCTGGTAGATCCAAATTGCTATTTACTTCATGGATACCATGCGAAATTTTTATTTGTAAAGGGTGCTGTAATTCATCAAAAGTAATTTTTTTACGTACATTGCAGTGCACTGCGAGTTGAGGAAAACAATTTATAGGCGTATCAAAATTACTAATAGCATATGAAGTGTTATTTGCATGACAGTGACTTTGCTTAAACGAATTCTTAACATTAGGCTTATACTATAACACGTTACTGTCGTGAGATGCGATTTGGTTTATCACATTAGCGTGCATTGCTAGTTAGAACTGCTTCGAGACGAAGAAACTAGGGATTAGCGAGGTGGTTTCTTAATTAATTTAAGTTAGGAAAAAAAGGAGAAATAACACATGAAAAAGTTTAATGAAATAGTCTAGCTGTACTTAACAGAATCGATGAAAAGATGCATTATGAGGAACTTCTTAGCTTTAATTTGATATGTAAATGCCGTTTGTGGGAAGAATAGGTAAGAAATAATTCTTGGGACCGGAAGGTAAAAGTATCGTTAGTGGACTCGAAAACGAGTGTCAGGAATTTGTGTGCCCTGTGCTAGCACGGTTGACTGTAGGAGGTTCTAATTTATACACTGCACATGTCCAGATTATTAGCTTTAATTCGATATGTAAATGAAGTTTGTGGGATGAATAGATGAAAAATAATTCACGAGACCGGAAGATAAAAATATCGTTAGTAGACTCGAAAACGGGTGTTAAGGAACGGCGTGCCCCATGCTAACAAGGTTGAGTTTATGAGATTTTAATTTATACACTGCACATGTCCAGATTATTAGCCTTAATTTGATATGTAAATGAAGTTTGTGGGATGAATAGATGAAAAATAATTCGTGCGACCGGAAGGTGAAAATATCGTGAGTGGACTCGAATTCGAGTGTCAAGAATTGGCGTGTCCCATGCTATCAAGGTTAATTGTAGGAGGTTCTAATTTATACACTGCACATTTCCAGACTATTAGCTTTAATTTGATATGTAAATGAAGTTTGTGGGATGAATAGATGAAAAATAATTCTTGGGACCGGAAGGTAAAAATATCGTTAGTGGACTCAAAAACGAGTGTCAAGAATTAGCGTGTCCCATGCAAGCAAGGTTGATTGTATGAGGTTTTAATTTATACAATGCAGACGTCCAGATTATTAGCTTTAATTTGATATGTTAATGCAGTTTGTGGGATGAATAGATGAAAAATAATTCTTGGGACCGGAAGGTAAAAATATCATTCGTGGACTCGAAAACGGGTGTTAAGGAACGGCGTTCTCCCAAGTGCGGGTGGTTAATCAAGGGGCGAATTTATAGCCATGCAGTGAGAGTAGGTTATTAACTTCAATTTGAGACCAAAATAAAGGTTCTACGATGCATAGGACGAAAATAATTAACGAAACTGTTCGTTTCAAGATTTTTTAGGGATCTCAAGAATTTTAAGTTCGGGTCGAGTTCGGTGTCGAGATTTTCCCTCCGGTAATGTTTTGTTTTAAGCAGTTATTTTAGGACGGGAAAAAAGATTAATAGGTCTTACATTAATTTCGAAGGCAATGATGCACCCTATTCACTTTTGTTCATCTCCGATTGGATTATATGTACTCGTTCGTTATATGTACTCATTCGATCGTTGCCAGAGTATCTTCTCTATAAGATTATTTCAATCCGCAGCATAAAACGCAACGGGGATGAAATATCACGGTAACGAAATAAATATTGATAAAAAATTAACTGTTGTTATATGATATAATCACTTGCGTTTTTCCTTTTGAGCAAGATTGTTTACTCCCTTTAACAGGCTGAAACCCTGGCGTAAAAACTCGGAATCTGAAACATGGTGCAATCGTTTCTCAGAAGGAAGCGTTTTAAGGGTAACAAAAAGTTTGAGGGTGGCGCCCTAGGGTAATTTGAATGATCATATGAGCGCTCGGAAGACTGTTTGTTTACCAACAGAGATGCTTAAATCTCGTGTTCAGTTAACTCTAGATATCTCAATTCCCATCAATTGTTATAATGGATCACTTGTAGGTGTAGAGCTTTTAACTCCTATTACTGTTTGTAAAGCTAAAAAGTTCTTGTACACGCTATAGAGATTGTTATGATTTCATGAAATTCGAAATAAAACTATAAGTCTCCACCTAAAATTTTTGTAGCAAATACCAAGAGGTTTCTCCAATTTATGTTTATTCAAGAACTTTATATCGAATTATTTTAATAAGGTTCCTTATCATGTATTCAAACCTCTATAATGATTCCTTTAGAGCAAGTAATATAAAAAACAATTCATTCCTTTAGCCATTACTTCAAGGAAAATATTTTCATATATTATTTCAGACATTAAAGTAAGCTGCTGCTAAACAGTAACATGAATCAAATTTGACAAATTAGGGGAATTATAATACATTGTTCAGCAACAGTAGAAAAATTTCAGGTAAAATGAGCCATGGTAGGGTGGAAAGTTACATACAGATGCAGGGTTGCCAGAATTGTTACTTTGGTAACAAAAGTATTACTTTTTGCTTACATATCATCACTTTGTTGCTTTTGTTACTACTTCGACAAAATTCGACAAATATTGTTACCATTTAAAATTTTAGCTAATATTTCTTTAAAAAGGGTACCGTTTCCGTTGACACTTGTACAGAGTCGTTTCAACTGCGCCTTGTCTCGTTCATAACTCGTATGATCGAGTTTGGTAACGTCCACGGGTAACTGTCAGCGTCAAATGATGCAATGATTTGGTTGATTGGCGTCTGTGGAAGTGATATCGCTGTTCAGTTCGCTTGTGCTTTCCACTAAGATAATAGCATCTTATCGGTTCATCATTATAATTTTGTAAGTTTTAAGGCCATTATTCCATGATGAGTGCAAAAAGAGATAATTCTGAAAGTGATATAACCAAAACACCGAAAAGAAAAATGTAAACTAGCTAACGTTTACAAACGAACGCTCAGAAAAGATTGGCTTGTCGATGAAAGGTTTTCAGCTTGGATTCAAGTTAGTAAATGAGATGAAAATATAGCATATTGTAAGTTTTACCATTGTAAATTAGCTGGGGAAATAACACAGGTTGAAAGACATGGAAATAGAAAAAAGCACGAAAAAAATGTGCGTAGTCATAACATATGCTCAAAGGTGACTGACTTCGTGCGACCCAGTACGTCATCGCTTCGCTCAAACAAAGTTGCTGCAGCTGAACTAAAACTTTGTGTCTCCATTGCAGAACACAACTTACCTGTCTCTATTTTGGATCACTTACCAGGGTTGATTGCTAATATTTGCGAAGATTCCTAAATCATGGAGAAATTAAATGTGGCCGAACGAAAGGCACTGGTGTCTCTCGTGCTGTCATTAGTAAGCATTATTTAAATGAACTTATTGCAAAATTAACGGGATGGTGAGGAATTAACGGTGTTTCGGTCGCCAGATATTATGATCTTGATGTGCAAAGAACTGTGGATAAATTTTTGACTTTAATTGAGGTAATGGGTTTTAACGCTAAAGGAATTTTTGATTCCTTGACTACGTTTTTTGAAAACCACGGCATTTCCTTTGATAATCTTATTGGGTATGTAAGCGATAACGCAAGTGTCATAATGGGCCGAAAAACGGAGTTAAACATTGACTGAAAGAAAAGGTCCCACCATTATATGTTCAAGGTTGCGTATGCCATTCAATGCACCTGTGTGCTTTCAAGGCTTGCTTAGAACTCCCGAACGAGTTGAAAGATTTAACGCGAAATATTTACTCATGCATAGTAAATAGTTCCAAACGTCTTAATGAGTACAAAGAATTTCAAAAGTTTACAGAAACCGACCCAAGAAAAATCTTGCATCTAAGTTTCACTAAATGGCTGTCTCTTGAGCAAGTTGTAATGAGAATTTTGGATCAGTGGGCAGTTCTCACTTTAATCTTCAAATCAGCAGCATTAGAAGATAATATCAAGTCAGCTGCAGCAATATTAGAACAATTGCGGAACCCACAAAATAAGATGTACTATTCATGCTTGGTCTTCATATTATCCAATGTTAATAAGATAAACCTTGAATTTCAAACTGACACCCTTCGACTGCACAAACTGAAGAGAGAGCTTTCTCGTAATAATTACGAGAAATAATTAATAATAAGGATTTAGCAGTAATTACTGTTAATGATCCTTCGGTCTACCTTCCAATTGATGAAATTTACCATTGGGATAAAGTAGAAGGTGTTTATTCAGAGAACTTTGAAAAAATTTGACAAGAATCTGAAGCAATTTCGAGTGAAAATCATGAATTTCTATGTTCGATTAATGAAAGAAATGTTCAACCGTTTTCTTTCGAATGATATGCTTAAAAACTTGGAATTGCTTGGGGCTATTTACTCCGCCAACGTTAATGTGGGAAAACCTGGCTTTATCATTCCTCTTGCCTTAAACTTTCTTAACATCGTTTTTGAAGAAGAGTACGAAATGTTGAATACCGAGTGGCGAGAGCTCATCTTGGAGGACACAAACCATATAACTGACAAGGAACCTGAAAAGTTCTGGTACACTGTTTCAAAAGAAAAGTGCGGTGATGGACTTCGATATCCCCTATTATCAAAGTTAATGATGAGCCTACTTGCGTTGCTTCATTCCTCAGCCTGTGCCGAAAGTATATTTTCATTTTTAAATAATATTAAACGCAAAAACAGGTCTTTGTTTCAAACTGAAACTTTAAACGCGCTTCTATACTCTAAACGTTTACTTAGTGGCACTAACTGCATGAAATGGCAGCCCTCTCAAGAATTAATCAGATTAATGACGCATGAGGACTTATACAGCAGTACTGAAGAAGGAGCTACTTTTTAAAAGGGTAGTAAACACTTCCTTTAATATTAAAATATTTATTTGAAGATTTTTAGATTTTGTTACTTTTTGATCCAATTTGTTACCTTTTGAGATGGGAATTTGTTACCATTCACGAAAACCTTCTGGCAACCCTGCTGGCCACTGGCCAGTGATATTCGAACAGTGGTATGGGTCGAGGATGGTTCCGTCGTACTCCTTGCGGCGTGAGTGTATTTTCACAGTATGAAAGCACATTCATTATATGATTTCATTAGTTTGGAACATAATTACATATTCAAGCGTAAAAAGCACTCTCCTGCGCAAAAATCTTGCGATACATTTGATGTCCTTATCACCTGATTATTTTTGACCGGTATCCATTGACGCCCTGGATGCTCCATGAGTTGCTGCGTCTTATGAGCTGTGTGTGCCCAGAGTAATGTAACATTACAAACTTATAATGAAGAAAATACTTGTATAGAGTGGGTAGCTACACTGCAATTTTTGAAGGTCATACCTATAATGACTCATTACGAGTGAAACGTGTGAGCTAGCTTTGCTTGCACCTGTTGAAATGTCACTCTCCGTTGGAATTTGAAGTGTTGAAGACTAAGGCTTGCGGTAAACTTACTAAAAGTCAACTTGATTTTTGAATTGAGTCGATACTTTTTCATATTGCAGAGTTTATACCTTTATGTCTCACGTGGCGCGTAACGCAGGAGTATGTGTGGACTGCAACTTTTTCATATTATGACATCATTAATCCCTGATACACGGCGGTAACCCGTGTTCTGCTGATGTGAATCACCCGGCGCACCAATTGCAGCGCAGTAAGAACTTCGTATCTGGGATATCTGAGGAATTAACTGCTATTTATATACGTCCGTTATCAGAATATGATTCTCAGTGTCGTAGTGTGTTCCATGGGGAGAGTTGGCTGAAGTTTATGATGCTGCTTGAGCGAATAATTTTTACGCTTATATTCTGAGCTAAATTTTTCCGCCTAGCAATGTATGGTGAAACGACGATTTCATTTTCATTATTACATATTAGCTAGTTTTTATTTCATTGATGCAATCTTTATTATGTTGCCTGTAATTTTCTGTAAGGGAACAGAAGTTTACCCCTTGTAGACAACCGGTAAAAAAGTACTTCCAGTATCACATCACGCATGAAACACCACTAATTGTGGTTGTGCTCACACCCTCTTTATCAAATACTTGTTGCTGGGGAACTAATTGCAAACATCGTTCACGCGTTGCTGCACGATCTGCGTGCTGTAATTATATCCTGTGTGGCCTGCCAGTAGTTTTCCTTTCATGGAAGAAATTTAAGAACATGTGGCTTTGAATCTTTATTTCTCCCTCAATAACAGCAGTAAAAAATATGATCAAGACTTGTTTTAGCATTGGGGGTAGTTGCATACGAAGTTGCAATTAGGAGTAGATGCATACAAAGTCACATACGAAGTAGATGTATACTTTTCCGAGTATGGGAAAAGTTGTGCCAAGTACGCCGCTTGGTTTCACTTGCACACGCATGCTGCATGAAAATATAAATATTTAGTAAATTACTCCCATATCTTGTCAGAAAAGAATAAACCAGGGAATCAAATACTAGAAATACTTCTAACACTACCGTCGCGTAAATTCATCCCATAATAACTTATGAAATCCACGCTCCTTGATCGGAGTGCAGTAAGATAACAAAGTTACGAGCCAATCTTGATTCGGATTTTGTGATAAGCTATCGCTTATCCTGATTTAGGATTTATCTTTTCATTCTTTACTGGCAACTTCGGCAACCTGGCCTCAAGCCAACACCTCATCATTGATTTTAACCATAAATGCGTCATCGAGGACTGTGCAGTGGAGGAGCTGCTCAATAATATCAATTATCAAGCATTAGATAAGTAAAATCGCTCGTTGTGCAGCATCGTTTTTAGACAGCACCAATTTGTGCATTTTTATTGGATTTGTGCTATTAAATCAACGTCCGGATGCTCAAGGACTTCAGTTTCATTACAAAGCTTCAAACAGTTGAGCCCGTATGATGTGCTAGCGTGTGAGTTGCTGTATAATTAATTGCTTTCCTTTGTTGATTTTAAGAACGCAAAGCTGCTGGCGATTTTCGCATACATCGGGCATATCTAACCATTTTTTCATTTACTTCTTTTTACTGCAGAATAAAACTCATTATCAGTTATTATACCATCACTTGGATTTATTTACACGAGTTCTGAACATAACTGAAGTGCAACGCAACGATGCCTCCTGCCTTCCTGTACGGACTCATCGGCTACTGCGACGCAGGTTGGTGGTAACATCCATATACATATGATTGCACGTAAATGATCACATAGGAGACATCGGAGTCGAAATATTTTTACCTTGCCTTCTTCGTTATATGTGCACACCATGAATCACTGACTCAAATTCTTGCTATATTTGAAATTCAAAATCTGCGTTAAAATGAACTGCTTCTATAAATACATACATATATCAAATAATAAGGGAAATGCATAATATAACATTTTCAGGTATTGATTTTCTTACTTAAATTTTGTCCGCCTATGTATTTTTATAAGTCACGGAATGAAACTAGAAATCGAATGGCAAATACTCTATATTTCTTAACGAACATATTCTTCATTCGTTGAAAAATTCGAAGTTCCGTATATTCTACTGCACATTTTCTTCGTTTGATGTGATATAGAAAATCACTTGAAAGTTTTTTTGCCATCTCGATTTTTTGCTCGATTGTATCATTTTTTAACGTCAAAGTTATTCTGCTTTCCTATTGCATCTTTTATACGAAATATAATGCACTGCTGTTTGCTTGTGGGGAGCATGAGACCCTCTGGTTCTAAACATGAGTTTGAATTACGCCTTCGTATTTAAAAGGCGTTCAGCGTTTGCTTAAGTTTCTAGTTATATGAACGGTGCATTTTACAAAATGATTTGGACGTCATCGTCGTATACAGCTAAAGAGTCTTGAGTATAGAAGCATATAAAAATCATTTATAAAAATAAAGAACAGGAATGGGACGATGATGGATTCTTAAGGAATGTCAAAATGGCGTAGTGTTTTCTGAGAGGACTTTATGAGAGTGGTGTGATAGATACTTATCAAAACAGTGTAGGTGTTCTCCTTGTTTTATAGATAGTTATGAAAGCAGTGTATGTGTAACTCCTTGGTGTGACAGATACTTATGAAAGTACTGTATGTGTACTTTTTTGTGATAGATGCTTATGAAAGCACTGTATGTGTACTCCTTGGTTTAATATATTCTATGAAAGAAACTTGTATTTGATGTTGTGAAAACTTTGAAGAGATTAAACAACAAGAGAGTTAATTCTTTTTCTCACTGTGCATTTTTTGATTATTAGTCCTAGATATCGAATGACTAATAATGTTCCTTCGGTATGCACACTGCTTTTTGTGAAGCAAGTCTGATTCGTATGAGTGCTTCGGAAGTTGATTTGCTATTAATTTTCAATTATTATTGATAAAACACGTAAAATACTGCTCGACCTATAATTTGATGTCATTGATAGTATTGTTGTTGATTATATATCAAAATCGTAAAACTCATGTTTTGATATAATACTTCTTCACACTTTCGAAAACCATCGTGCTGTCTGGATACACATTCAGCTATTCTGTCCACTGCATGACTATCCTATTGCTTCAGTGATAGGATAAGCTGCTGTACATTTCAAGCTTTCTTTGTGCGTCTCCAACGAGTTATAATTTGAAGAGCGTTGAGGTTGTAAAGTGAGAGGGTTTACTGGAAGCTTTGAATTATTATATAAAAACGTGACACATCATTTTCGAATATCAAAGTAGCAAATAAATACAGAAAACTTAGTTCCTATGCATGATTAAACAAAATTAACTTAGTAACGAAACATGCTACATATAAGTGTCTGCCTTGTGTTTATGTCAGACAACTTAAGTATAAACTGAAATAGAGTTAACAATATTCAAACGAAACAAACGTAAATGTCAAACTCTTGCTATAATTCCGTAGCTCTGGAGTCAAATCGACTAATTTAATTTTAATAAAAACCGGGGTGTTTTTGCTTTTTCTTTTTTCTGTTAAATTTCAGGCTTGTTAATTGGTGCTCTTTTTACCTGATAAATGTTTCAATGTTAAAAATGTTCAGTTTTTATAATACAAAACAAAAAAACAATTTTTTTTGATAGGCAACAAATTGTATTTTGCCTAAAACTAAATAGAATTTTATATGAATTTGTGCTTGCTCTTCAGATTATTCTTCATCTAGGGCTTTTATATATATATATATATTTTTTTTAATCTTTTATGTTATTTTATTTTAGTTTTCGAATGTATAGTAAAAAAATTCATACGTCAATGTTTGTAATTGCTTTGTTACAATAATTGATTGTGAAACTTCAGAACTTTAGTCTACTACAGCTTTTCTTATCTATATCAACATCTAAATCTTAATAATTTGAGACATTCACTCTGTTTTATTTTATTTTATTTTTTTATCTTTTTCTCTGATATATAACGTCCGTTCATATTAAACACGATGATATTTACAGATAACTGTAATAATGATTAAATTAAATCGATCATCAGCAAGTCATACTAAACGGTCAACCAATAATTAGAAATTACAATTTTTATTTAATAACAATTACAAGTTCATGTTTTAAGTTTTCAATATAATTTTCCGTTTTCGGTTTTTCTCGGATGTTAAACATTCAATTCAGTTAAATGCAATGATGTTAATTCTAAGCTGTACCTAAAGAAATATTTTGCTTATCAGGTAAAATGCGTAGAATACCTACCAAGTCAGAATTTACATGTATCACCAATGATTACCTCATAAGTCATCATTGAAAAAGTGAAGTTTCATTTGTTTCACCATGTATATTTAACATTCATTGCGTGATGTGAATGTTTACGTATACCCGTAGGTACCGCTGTTAAATCATCTACTATGCATAGAATACCTACCACTTAAGGATTTTATGATAAGGCATCTTTAAAAACCAATGCTGTTACATTTCTTATGCACTAACTTTATTGGAAATATACGGTTTTGATTTTGTTTGGTTTGTTTTAGAGATACACTGACAACTGATGAATATAAGTCACGAGGGAGGTCAGTCTATGTGTGGCAATGTTAACAACTGCATGCATATTGCAGAACAGTCGAATATATAATTTCCCTCATAAATCCACCATCATTTTAGATTTTTGTGAATTTTTGAACTAGAAGGTAGGCGTAAAACAATTTTTCGTTTCGTACTAATTTGAGACTCACAACACTATGAACATGTTTCAGGCCCTCAGGATGTTAACANAAATAATTCTTGGGACCGGAAGGTAAAAATATCGTCAGTGGACTCGAAAACGAGTGTCGAGATTCGGTGTGTCCCATGCTAGCAAAGTTGATTGTATGAGGTTTTAATTTATACAGTGCACATGTCCAGATTATTAGCTTTAATTTGATATGTAAATTAAGTTTGTGGGATGGATATATGAAAAAAAAATCTTGGGACCGGAAGGTAAAAATATCGTCAGTGGACTCGAAAACGGGTGTCAAGGAACGGCGTCCTACCAAGTGCGGTTGGGTAATCAAGGGGAGTTAATTTATAGCCCTGCAGTGAGAGTAGGTTATTAGCTTTAATTTGAGACCAAAACGAAGGTTCTACGATGTATAGGACGAAAATAATTAACGACACTGTTCGTTTCAAGATTTTTTCTGGAGATCTCAAGATTTTTAAGTTTGGGTCAAGTTCGGTGTTGAGATCGGTGTCGATATTTTCCCGCCGGTGGCAATGATGACCCTTTTCACTCCTGTTCATCTCTGATTGGATTATACTCGTTCGTTATATGTACTCGTTTCGATCGTTGCCAGAGTATCTTCTCCATAGGATTATTTCAATCTGCAGCATAAAACGCAACGGGGATAAAATATCCCCGTAAGGAAATAAATGTTGATAAAAAATTAACTGTTGTTTTATGATATAATCCCTTGCGTTTTTCCTTTTGAGCAAGATTGTTTACTCCCTTTAACAGGCTGAAACCCTGGCGTAAAAACTCGGAATCTGAAACATGGTGCAATCGTTTCTCAGAAGGAAGTGTTTTAAGGGTAATAAAAAGTTTGAGGGTGGCGCCCTAGGGTAATTTGAATGATCATATGAGTGCTCTAAATACTGTTGGTTTACCAACAGAGATGCTTAAATCTCGTGTTCAGTTACCTCTAGATATCTCAATTCCCATCAATTGTTATAATGGTTTACTTTTAGGTGTAGAGCTTTTAACTCCTATTATTGTTTGTAGAGCTAAAAAGTTCTTGTACACGCTGTAGAGATTGTTATGATTTCATGAAATTCGAAATAAAACTACAAGTCTCCACCTAAAATTTTTGTAGCAAATACCAAGAGGTTTCTCCAATTTATGTTTATTCAAGGAGTTAATATTAAATTATTTTAATAAGGTTCCTTATCATGTATTCAACCCTCTAAAATGATTCCTTTAGAGTAAGTAATATGAAAAACAATTCATTCTTTTAGCCAATACTTCAAGGAAAATATTTTTACATATTATTTCAGATATTAAAGTAAGCTGCTGCTAAACAGTAACATAAATCAAATTTGACAAATTAGGGGAATTATAATACATTGTTCAGCAACGTTAGAAAATTTTCAGGTAAAATGAGCCATGGTAGGGTGGAAAGTTACATACAGATGCCATACATATCATTGCTGCGCTGGCAATGATATTCGAACAGTGGTATGGGTTGAGGATGGTTCCGTCGTAGTCCTTGCGGCGTGAGTGTATTTTCACAGTATGAAAGCATATTCACTATATAATTTCATTAGTTTGGAACATAATTAGATATTTAAGCGTTAAAAGCACTCTCCTGTGCAAAAATCCTGCGATACATTTGATGTCCTATCACCAGATTATTGTTGACCGGTATCCATTGACGCCCTGGATGCTGCATGAGTTGCTGCGTCTTAAGAGTTGTGTGTGCCCAGAGTAATGTAACATTGCAAACTTATAATGAAGAAAATACTTCTATAGAGTGGGTAGCTACACTGCAATTTTTGAAGGTCATACCTATAATGACTCATTACGAGTGAAACGTGTGAGCTAGCTTTGCTTGCACCTGTTGAAATGTCACTCTCCGTTAGAATTGGAAGTGTTGAAGACTAAGGATTGCGGTAAACTTACTAAGAGTCAACTTGATTTTTCAATTGAGTCTATACATTTTTATATTGCAGAGTTTATACCTTTATGTCTCACGTGGCGCGTAACGTAGGAGTATGCGTGGACTGTAACTTTTTCATATTATGACATCATTAATCCCTGATACACGGCGGTAACCCGTGTTCTGCTGATGTGAATCACCCGGCGCACCAATTGCAGCGCAGTAAGAACTTCGTATCTGGGATATCTGAGGAATTAACTGTTATTTATATACCTCCGTTATCAGAATATGATTATCAGTGCCGTAGTGTGTTCCATGGGGAGAGTTGGCTGAAGTTTATGATGCTGCTTGAGCGAATAATTTTTACGCTTATATTCTGAGCTAAATTTTTCCGCCTAGCAATGTATGGTGAAACGACGAGCTCATTTTCATTATTTCATATCACGTAGTTCTTATTTCATTGAGGCAATCTTTATTATGTTGCCTGTAATTTTCTGTAAAGGAACAGAAGTTTACCCCTTGTAGACAACCAGTAAAAAAGTACTTCCAGTATCACATCACGCATGAAACACCACTAATTGTGGTTGTGCTCACACCCTCTTTATCAAATACTTGTTGCTGGGGAACTAATTGCAAACATCGTTCACGCGTTGCTGCACGATCTGCGTGCTGTAATTATATCCTGTGTGGCCTGCCAGTAGTTTTCCTTTCATGGAAGAAATTTAAGAACATGTGGCTTTGAATCTTTATTTCTCCCTCAATAACAGCAGTAAAAAATATGATCAAGACTTGTTTTAGCATTGGGGATAGTTGCATACGAAGTTGCAATTAGGAGTAGATGCATACAAAGTCACATACGAAGTAGATGCATACTTTTCCGAGTATGGGAAAAGTTGTGCCAAGTCCGCCGCTTGGTTTCACTTGCACGCGCATGCTGCATAAAAATATAAATATTTAGTAAATTACTCCCATATCTTGTCAGAAAAGAATAAACCAGGGAATCAAATACTAGAAATACTGGATACTGAGAGCAACGAAGGCTTCTAACACTACCGTCGCGTAAATTCATCCCATAATAACTTATGAAATCCACGCTCCTTGATCGTAGTGCAGTAAGATAACAAAGTTACGAGCCAATCTTGATTCGGATTTTGTGATAGCATTTTCTATCGCTTATCCTGATTTAGGATTTATCTTTTCATTCTTTACTGGCAACCTCGGCAACCTGGCCTCAAGCCAACACCTCATCATTGATTTTAACCATAAATGCGTCATGGAGGCCTGTGCAGTGGAGGAGCTGCTCAATAATATCAATTATCAAGCATTAGATAAGTAAAATCGCTCGTTGTGCAGCATCGTTTTTAGCCAGCACCAATTTGTGCATTTTTATTGGATTTGTGCTATTAAATCAACGTCCAGATGCTCAAGGACTTCAGTTTCATTACAAAGCTTCAAACAGTTGAGCCCGTATGATGTGCTAGCGTGTGAGTTGCTGTATAATTAATTGCTTTCCTTTGTTGATTTTAAGAACGCAAAGCTGCTGGCGATTTTCGCATACATCGGTCATATCTAACCATTTTTTCATTTACTTCTTTTTACTGCAGAATAAAACTCATTATCAGTTATCATACCATCACTTGGATTTATTTACACGAGTTCTGAACATAACTGAAGTGCAACGCAACGATGCCTCCTGCCTTCCTGTACGGACTCATCGGCTACTGCGACGCAGGTTGGTGGTAACATCCATATATGATTGCACGTAAATGATCACATAGGAGACATCGGAGTCGAAATATTTTTACCTTGCCTTTTTCGTTATATGTGCACACCATGAATCACTGACTCAAATTCTTGCTATATTTGAAATTCAAAATCTGCGTTAAAATGAACTGCCTCTGTAAATACATATATCAAATAATAAGGGAAATGCATAATATAACATTTTCAGGTATTGATTTTCTTACTTGAATTTTGTCCGCCTATGTATTTTTATAAGTCACGGAATGAAACTAGAAATCGAATGGCAAATACTCTATATTTCTTAACGAACATATTCTTCATTCGTTGAAAAATTCGAAGTTCCGTATATTCTACAGCACATTTTCTTCGCTTGATGTGATATAGAAAATCACTTGAAAGTTTTTTTGCCATCTCGATTTTTTGCTCGATTGTGTCATTTTTTAACGTCAAAGTTATTCTGCTTCCCTATTGCATCTTTTATACGAAATATAATGCACTGCTGTTTGCTTGTGGGGAGCATGAGACCCTCTGATTCTAAACATGAGTTTGAATTATGCCTTCGTATTTAAAAGGCGTTCAGCGTTTGCTTAAGTTTCTAGTTATATGAACGGTGCATTTTACAAAATGATTTGGACGTCATCGTCGTATACAGCTAAAGAGTCTTGAGTATAGAAGCATATAAAGGAAATCATTTATAAAAATAAAGAACAGGAATGGGACGATGATGGATTCTTAAGGAATGTCAAAATGGCGTTGTGTTTTCTGAGAGGACTTTATGAGAGTGGTGTGATAGATACTTATCAAAACAATGTAGGTGTTCTCCTTGTTTTATAGATAGTTATGAAAGCAGTGTATGTGTAACTCCTTGGTGTGACAGATACTTATGAAAGTACTGTATGTGTACTTCTTTTTGTGATAGATGCTTATGAAATCACTGTATGTGTACTCCTTGGTTTAATATATTCTGTGAAAGAAACTTGTATTTGATGTTGTGAAAACTTTGAAGAGATTAAACAACAAGAGAGTTAATTCTTTTTCTCACTGTGCATTTTTTGATGATTAGTCCTAGATATCGAATGACTAATAATGTTCCTTCGGTATGCACACTGCTTTTTGTGAAGCAAGTCTGATTCGTATGAGTGCTTCGGAAGTTGATTTGCTATTAATTTTCAATTATTATTGATAAAACACGTAAAATACTGCTCGACCTATAATTTGATGTCATTGATAGTATTGTTGTTGATTATATATCAAAATCGTAAAAATCATGTTTTGATATAATACTTCTTCACGCTTTCTAAAACCATCGTGCTGTCTGGATACACATTCAGCTATTCTGTCTACTGCATGACTATCCTATTGCTTCAGTGATAGGATAAGCTGCTGTACATTTCAAGCTTTCTTTGTGCGTCTCCAACGAGTTATAATTTGAAGAGCGTTGAGGTTGTAAAGTGAGAGGGTTTACTGGAAGCTTTGAATTATTATAAAAAAACGTGACACATCATTTTCGAATATCAAAGTAGCAAATAAATACAGAAAACTTAGTTCCTATGCATGATTAAACAAAATTAACTTAGTAACGAAACATGCTACATATAAGTGTCTACCATGTGTTTATGTCAGGCAACTTAAGTATAAACTGAAATAGAGTTAACGATATTCAAACGAAACAAACGTAAATGTCAAACTCTTGATATAATTCCGTAGCTCTGGAGTCAAATCGACTAATTTAATTTTATTAAAAACCGGGGTGTTTTTGCTTTTTCTTTTTTCTGTTAAATTTCAGGCTTGTTAATTGGTGCTCTTTTTACCTGATAAATGTTCCAATGTTAAAAATGTTCAGTTTTCATAATACAAAACAAAAAACAATTTTTTTTGATAGGCAACAAATTGTATTTTGCCTAAAACTAAATAGAATTTTATATGAATTTGTGCTTGCTCTTCAGATTATTCTTCATCTAGGGCTTTTATATATATATATATATATTTTTAATCTTCTATGTTATTTTATTTTAGTTTTCGAATGTATAGTAAAAAAATTCATACGCCAATGTTTGTAATTGCTTTGTTACAATAATTGATTGTGAAACTTCAGAACTTTAGTCTACTACAGCTTTTCTAATTTATATCAACATCTAAATCTTAATAATTTGAGACATTCACTCTTTTTTATTTTATTTTATTTTTTTATCTTTTTCTCTGATATATAACGTCCGTTCATATTAAACACGATGATATTTACAGATAACTGTAATAATGATTAAATTAAATCGATCATCAGCAAGTCATACTAAACGGTCAACCAGTAATTAGAAATTACAATTTTTATTTAATAACAATTACAAGTTCATGTTTTAAGTTTTCAATATAATTTTCCGTTTTCGGTTTTTCTCGGATGTTAAACATTCAATTCAGTTAAATGCAATGATGTTAATTCTAAGCTGTACCTAAAGAAATATTTTGCTTGTCAGGTAAAATGCGTAGAATACCTACCACGTCAGAATTTATATGTATCACCAATGATTACCTCTTAAGTCATCATTGAAAAAGTGAAGTTTCATTTGTTTCACCATTTATATTTAACATTCATTGCGTGATGTGAATGTTTACGTATACCCGTAGGTACCGCTGTTATATCATCTACTATGCATAGAATACCTACCACTTAAGGATTTTATGATAAGGCATCTTTAAAAACCAATGCTGTTTCATTTCTTATGCACTAACTTTATTGGAAATATACGGTTTTGATTTTGTTTGGTTTATTTTAGAGATACACTGACAACTGATGAATATAAGTCACGAGGGAGGTCAGTCTATGTGTGGTAATGTTAACAACTGCATGCATATTGCAGAACAGTCGAATATATAATTTCCCTCATAAATCTACCATCATTTTAGATTTTTGTGAATTTTTGAACTAGAAGGGTAGGCGTAAAACAATTTTTCGTTTCGTACTAATTTGAGACTCACAACACTATGAACATGTTTCAGGCCCTCAGGATGTTAACA
>VCRD01006278.1:0-28173 GCA_006783055.1 Trinorchestia longiramus
TGCGTGTTTTAACCTCAAAAAACGTTTACTGACACCGAACCTGCGAGAGGATCAATACAGAATTCGTCAAGAAGATAGCTCGACCAGCCAGGCTTGCCTGCAGATAACAACTTCGACCATAACCTCTTCAGCCATAAAATTAGATCAGTTCACTTCACGCGGGACTTATAATGCGCCTGCGGCAAGCGTTTATTGGTGCTTCACATCGTGTTCTTTACCGAAATCGGCAGAAGTCCAGACTACTATAAGGAGGTAAGAACCGTTGAGCCATGTTCGCATGCTGCATTAGGGTCCACACTCACACCAGTTCATCATGGAACAAAGCGAAAATGAGCATCTATCCAAAGAATTTCTTGACACTCGTTACCCCACCTCTCCTGTAATTCCCTGGCAAGTAAACTTGGACATTTCCTTTTTCGTCCTTGCGATTTTTCTGTCCTTATTAATATTTTGTACACCTAGGATTTTTCTGTGCAAATATTTTTTTAATAAGGAGGGGGGATAATGGCGAGGGTTTGTTCAAGCGTGCTTTTTCGTCCTAGGGATCACCCACGGATAAAACAACTGCAGTGTAAGCAGAAAATAGCCAACTCGCACTGAAGTAAAATGTCCCCGAGAGAAGTTCGGAAGAACCTAAAGTATTTAAAAATTTTGATTCGTTACTTTGGATTTTTCAACCGTCTGCTAATCATGGACAATAATATGTCAAAGTACGTCATGAATACTTCAAAGTTGAAAGCGAAAGCACTTTATGCTGTTGAGAACAATTTTTTCAATAAATTCCTACACCACTGATGAAGAAATTTTTTCGTTACCCTTGAGCAAAAGGTTTCGCATTTGAGTACGGAAACCGTCGTTGAGGATTTCGTTTTTCGACAACCATTTGACACGAAATAAAAGCAATAGAATTCATCGTCATATTTTAAAAACTGTTACTCTCGAAATAGAATATAATGGGCCAAAGACATGAAACAACTTACATTAGACGCAGAACTGAGAGAACAACTTTTATACTTTCGGACTTGGGTTACATAAATAATCGCACTGCACGCTGCAGACAAGTATATACTATTTTTCAAATCTTATTCAAATAATTTTTTTGGATATTCATAACAGCCTATTCTCCACAATACATAGCCTCAACTATGTAATATTTTAGAGCATGGAATGTTCTTGATTCCATGCCCAAAGAATATGTTTGGCTTAAGAGTCTTGAAGATTAAGGAGGCCAAGTGATCGATGCCTCTGCAGTCACGCAACCACAAGAGACAGAGCTTTGGTTTGTTGTGCGGTCAAGGCCGGCTGTTGCTAAGAGCTTTATGTATGCGCATGCTTCCTCGATGCTTCTCATCGATGAAAGTAATGACAATAAAATAACAATCGAGTACCGAGGCCAAGCATAGACGTTGTTGATAGCAGACAAAAATAATTTCCCAATAGGGACCAATCAATCTGAATCTGTCTCCCACTAACAATAATTGAAGTCAACGACAAAATATTTGCACCTCCTACGTAAAATTCTTTCAATTGTATATTCTAGATACAAATGAATGCAATGGTTTGCGTCGATGCATTTGAGGAAACTTCCTGTTAGTTTACAGTGCTGTCCTACTCTAGTTATTTCAATATTTTTGGATAAACAGTAATGTGTACATCAAATTTATTTCGATTATTTCACAACAGTACATTATCAATTTGGAATATATTCCTATGCAGAAATGAAATCACATTAGAAAAGTAGAGCGATGTTTTCCACAGTTGACAGTATCAATGGCCATTACGAACACTCTTCGAGACAACACACTATGCAAAAAATGTACAACAATTTTTTGGCTTGTATGAGGCCAGTGTTTTCTCAGTAAAATTTATGAAGAAGCCTCGTGAACTGGGTAGCCTCAGCAAATTTACAACGATGAGGTTTCCCCACTCTACCTTTTTTTACCAGTAATTAGATTCATGGAGTAAAATTGTTGAACTCGGTACGTTCGGTGCTTAAAATTTGCTTTATTTTTTATCGACATGAGGAGCTCTTAAATTGCGTACTAGAGCAGCGAAGTTGACCGATTCATCCTCTGAGTTTTTCTCTCGATAAAAAAACTGGCGGAGATAGCAAGCATGCGAGAGATTCGTAATTACGTAATTGGCCCTAGGGAACCCAAGGAAAATATCGAACTTTTTAAGAATGTTAATCTTGAAAAATGTTAGAGCCCAACAGATTCGAAAAAAGCGTTGAAAACGTTATGCGCTGGAAGGGAATCAATCAATGTCACCAAATACATGGAAAGAAAAGGTGAGGCGGCGAAACATTCGAAAATTACTAATCGTGTAGACCGCAGCTAAAATACAGTACAACGCTGTTAGAAACAGTACAAACGTAAGGAATTCATGCCATTTATAGTCAGCCTTTACGTGTGGCAGTTGCAGTAAAACGATTGTATCAATTAGCACAGCACGCTTTAAATGACCACTCGAGAGGCAGATAAGCGTTTTTTAGCTGCCTTGGGAACTCCCCAGATCAGATTACGAAAAGAAGCAGAAGAGGATTCACGACAAGTTGAAACAAAAATAAACAATGTATTCGAAATTTGAAATCTTTTATGACCGTTGTTAGAACATTTGGATATGCAAATGGAGAGCATATTGAAAGCTTGACAATTTGATATAGTTATACAAGTCGTAGTGAGTACACGTTTGCAGTTAAAAGTACTGCACAAAAAAAGCTCAAGTTTTTTGGGCGGTTCAAGACCTTTTCGTGAATGCAATTACTGTACTTAGCCTCTTTCTACCAGAGCAAAGGAATCACCTGCAAAAAAAAAAACGCCATAAGCAAGCCCTAACGAATTTTTACTGCGCAAAAGAAGATGGGGAGTTAATTACAAGAGAGTAGAAAAAGTCTCTGGGAAAGACATAATTTAGCGATTTACAAGAAAATGACTTGCGCGAGACCCACCGTAGAAAGAAATCTCAAAAGGTCGGCTTCCGGACAAGTTAACTTTAGAGTGAGAAAGAGAGACGGACTTCAAAAATTTCCTAGGGAAAATGATTCTGCAGCAACAGACGTCAGAATGTGCGCATGGTTATAGGGTGGAGAGGCTCTAGAGCAAAAGACATGCAAGTAATTTACAGAGTCATTTCAGAACAACTCGATTTTGAAGCAAGCGAGTAATCAGAGCACATTACGTTCATTAATGATCAAAATTTAAAAGTTGGCGTCTATCTTAGACTAGAGTGAAAACATCTAAGCGAGAGATCTGTTGAGCGAGA
Organism: Trinorchestia longiramus; assembly: GCA_006783055.1. NCBI lineage: Eukaryota > Metazoa > Arthropoda > Malacostraca > Amphipoda > Talitridae > Trinorchestia > Trinorchestia longiramus. The sequence goes on from VCRD01006278.1 coordinate 3,265, forward strand.
CTGTAGAGTGAGCATCGTCATACATGTAGTTAGATCAATTGGATTGAGTAGCTTCAGACCCAGAGACGTCAGAGCGAGAAGCTTTAAAGCGAGAAGCTTTAAAGCGAGAAGCTTTAAAGCGAGGAGCTATAGAGCGAGCGAGAGACGTCAAGCGAGATCAATAGGTTTCTCTCTCACCCACAACACAAACCACCATCGCCTCTCTCCCTGCAGTTGTGCACCAGGGCATGCGAGCCCTAGCGTTGCAGCTTGCCTTTAAACAAGACGCCCTTGAAATACGCGTGACAGGGTACACGGAACACACGATCTGGTTACGCCGAGGTGCGTCATCTTGAAAAACGTCGTGTTTGTTGTCGATCGATCGATAACCAAACTTGCCTTGCGTGGAAGGATTTTATCTAAAAAAACTTGTTTTGAAATACAACGAGAAGCTTAATTGGCGTAAACAGTGTAAATATTTTAGGATAGAATGAAATGAAGTGATGACAGAAAGAACAGGATTGTCTTGAACAATGGAGGAGCAAAATGGATACGTTAACGTCTCGACTAGAAAAGCGAATAGAAGCATCAGACCTACCGAACATTGTAACAAAACATCAAACTTTTTAAAATCGTTCCAATCGATTACAATAAAACATATCTTATACTGATCCAAATTGTCTCAAAGAAACATACAAACAAGTAATGAACCAATTAAAGTCAATTTAATTTTCCCTATCCGTAATGAAAATATGGAATGATTGTTATGGGGATGCTAATGCATAAAAATTTCTGTTTAATAAGTTTTGTATGGCTAAATTTCTTAATTTTGCTTAAAGCAACTGAACTCTAATATCTCGCTGGGGGTGGGCGGTTGCTTTGACTGACTTGTTATGGGCATATTTTAGTTGGGTATGTCAGGCTTTGATACAAAATAAATTACAAAGTAACAGTAACAATTTTCTGCAGCATTTTTTCTTTAAACTAAGAGGGTTACAATTACGTCTTCATTTCTCTCACTTGGTAACTTTTCTTGTACATTTATCTACTGTTCAAAATAATGATAAATTCTACCAAGCAATAGCGCCTGTTCAATATATTTACGAGATAAACAGATATAAAAATTCAATCAGTATTTTGAAGTTCTACTGATTCCTTCTTCGTTGATTTTAACTAATTTCTCTGATCATTTCAATGCCGTTCGAAATGCAAATTTTAATTCTCATATTCAGCCGTTCCCAAAAAGTTCAATCATTTCAATATTCTCTCCACTATATGTTCATTGCGATTAAAGGCGTCTTTTCCATCTTCGCCAGCCTCGTAAACGATTGCGCCCGTTTAAAATAGTCCTTTAAATCATGCTCTGATGCAAGTATAGACCGTAGTTTTCATTTTTAGTGCGCTGACAATCGGTTGCCCGGTTCAATAATTTCCACACAAATGCGCAGGGCTGCTCAAGGCACTTCCTGCAACTGGGCTTTGTGTTCCTAATGGAATTCGAGGAGCTCGCTCGTTGTGATCCCACTACGTAAAATTCCCTACATTTTGTCCGTCGTTTGGGAGGCACACAAGCGGTTTTGCTAACATTTGAGCTCATTTGCATTCTTCATGGGTGCTGGTAAATGTGAAGCCTTTAAGGAAACAAAAGGTATCGTTGAGAGAAGATGATAGATTTGGGCCAGTGAATCTCTATTGCTTAAAATTAAGTGTGCATTAGTGAGATTGGGATCATTATCTGGCAACATTTCGAGTGTCATGGTTGAAGAAACACTACTTCAACTAGAATAACATTCAGGTCTTGGACAGAAAATTCCATTATTTCATTGTATAATGAAATAATATACGTGTGACGAGCAAAAGTGCCTACATACAACGTTAAACGATTAATGGATGCACAACACTTCTAGTGGTCTTATTTTTACTGAAAGTTTTTTCGAAAAGGGTCAGCTGTACGCAGTCATTGTGATATGAATATTTCCAAATATATTTTACATACATTTACATATTTTTCTTAATCGTACTGGGGTTTATCGTGCGGGCAACCACAGTCTCTTGAAATACACATATTGTATTGACACGCTTAATTGCGACTGCGCTCCTGCACCTGTTCCTCGGGCTTTGCTTTCTGTCTGAAGTTTTATTGTGCTTCCTCAGTTGTACTTGCTAGATGATTTTGTTATTTGAGTCATCACATTGCCTTTTCTAGACAAGACTTTTTGTACCTTTGTCAAAAGTGTCGCGTAGCTTGTATGCGTATAAAAGAAAAATAAACTATAACAGTTGCAAGTAGTTTCACCATCAATTTTAAATTGATATTCCTCTATGCAACGTCGTCGGGCTTAATGAGCAAAAGAAATATGTACGTAAACTTGTACGTAGCTGGAAGGACAGGTGAGCTTTATGCAGTCGCGCTCTGTCTGTCTCTCTTCGTCGAGCGCTATGGCAGCGTCAGCTATTACGCCGATTGGATGCTCCAGAGCGAGCGTAAAACACGGCTATCATTGTCGTGTTTGTTCTGAAAGGTGTTGTACTTTTCAGGAAACGCTCCCGAAAAGGATATTCAGAATCTCTTTCAAATATGTTGATCTAAATAAAAACTATAACGGGTAACAAGAAATCTGTGTATGCAACAGTTGATCGTTAGTAATATTTAGAATATTCATGCAAATTTTCAAGGAAACAATTTTAGTTCTCATACATACGTATGTCTCGTACTTGAGGGAAATGCCTCCAAACTGGTATGCACGCCACTGTTCGTTTAGAGCAAAACCTGATGGAGAAGATTTTTCTCAATACGTCAGTAACGAAACAAGAAATGAGAGAAAGAGGTCGTTATATGTGATTTGCAATAGCAGTAAATGAGACAATTCATTAAAAAAATTATAATTTATGCCATTTTATGAAAATGACTCCAAAACTTCTTTCACACCAAATAGTATCTTCCAACTGTACTAATTTAGTGTAAAATAAGGTACTAAATCTGTTACATATCGTTTGCATTCGAAAGCATTTATGAGTTTTCAGGTACTAATTTATTATATGAAAAAACTCAGCATGAAAAACAAAATTAGACTTACGATTCAACAGTTTTAAGTGCAAACTACCGATATTACCTTCATCAATTACTATAAACGAAAAATTTAATCAATCTAATATACACACTTATTCACAAATAGTTATTGTACAACTATTCCTAATGATTCCAGGAACCAAATTTCAACTACTATTTTATCACCTTAACTAAAGCCTTCAAGTACACAGCCGCACAAAATTCGAAACAAAGCTCTTTTGTTGATAGCAGTAACAGACAAACACAGAGGTACTGAAAGTTTACTTAACTAAACTAGAGACAGACTCGTTTAATAAGAAGAACTGTCTTTCATTTGTGCCGTCCAAATATAGGAGTCATTAAAGTCAGGCCGAGACTCATCATTCTTGGTCATAAAAAGCCCTTTTTAGACCACGGTTGAAGAGCGGCTACAGTTTCATAACTCCCTGAAGATGGCTTCAAAAATACAGAGTTAACCAAGTTTAATGGAAGCAAAACCATTGAAAGTGTGATGGAGAGTTTCATAAATGGGCTTTTATGAGATCTGTTTCAAAGTTGAGGAAGCTGAAATTCTAAAACGCAAGAACTTAGCATTTTAACTTCTTTCAGCGATTGAATATTTCGAGATACAAGAACGAATAATATCATACTTGAATTGGATTGTCAATCGTTGGTAAAAACGTATTTGACAAGTTTTTGAATCTCATCTAAAATTGCTATCAATTCAAGTGAGTTTGTCACCAATAGGAAGATCGATAGCATCCCACTGGGAGCAACATGCAGCAAATCAGTTATTCACTAAAATGAACGACGACGACATTCATGTCACAAAACACAATCGGTTTTACAAAAAGCGATGGGTGTTTTGGCTGAAAGAAGAATCTTAAGTGACAATAGAAATTTATTGCAGAAACTTAAGAACTGTGAATGTTGAGTATAATACACACGTTTCAATCATATTTTCTTCGTTATTTTCATTTAGATTGCGTTGCAAATGTTAATTTCAGTCTCAATCAAAATTTAGAAATCATTTATTTTAATTAAATTTCTGCTTGGATGATCATAAACGCTCATACAACGTTATTGTAGTACAAACATTACTGATCACCCGTAAATCTAAGGTTAAAAAAGTCATCTGCCCCAAATGTTACTTGTCAACGCAGAAATTTTTTTAACACTTTCTGTGTGTAATAAAAAAATTAGATGCAGCAGATGAAACTTTTGTCTTGTATTATTATTATTATTATTATATGTCTGGTTTAACCACCGCCTTTCATCTAATAAAAAAATTTTGTACATGTGTCAAAGAATCTGAAATTGAAAATGCGAAACAACTGGACACAGAAATTCTGTAAGCAGAACGGCATGTTAAGAGATGACTAGGAATGGAAGCTAGTGTATTTCTATTGAAGCTGCACTCGGAAATCATATTGTATTCTTAATTACAGTTGAATTCAGAACCAACAATTGTAATTGAATTTCAGAACTCCCCTAGAACATTTAGAACCCCTCAAAATAAGGTTTAATGAATTACAATGATTGCTTACACTTTTAGATTGAGCATCAATTTTTTCTGCCCCCTTGCTGTCAACAAGCGAGAGCCTTTCAAAAGCATAACGCAGCCCCGCTCATATCCCCGTATCCCACAGGGTGTCCTTGAAACATGTATACATTGGTATCATTAAAACCAATATCATGATTTCAAAATTTATGATTTTGGTTGATTAATTTCGAGCCCTTAAAATCTTCATCGTTGATACCGATAAGCATGTATTTCGTTGACAAAATGCATAGTATCTTTGGCTCTCAAATTCACATGCAAGCTTGGTAATACTTTTACACAAGTTCTGATCACGATTTTAAACTTTGTAAGGCTCATAATTTTGTAACAAATATACCTCTGCAAGTGCATAACGAAATTATATTTAAATATGAAGATTTTGCTTAATTTGACAAGTTTTCAGATGCAGCGAAGCAGACTGTCGTTACGAGAATTTTTGAAAATTTTGTACTAGGTTTTACAGACAACTTCCACATTGACTACTCGGTACTCACAAAAATAATGAGCAAATCAATATCCATACTTCAAGTTTTTAAAATCGTGTACAACGAGCACTAGAAGAATACAAAATAGAATTATATTTTCTTTAAATTTGAAGTAAGTATTTAATTCTTTACTCTGATATTATTCTGCTATAAACAAAAACTTATTTTGACAATCAGTTAGGGATACTAAATAGATTTTCATAATTGTTCATAAATGTAAATAACTGCAGAAAGAAATTTAAGTGCGTGTCTCCAAATGGTCATACACATTGCATACTGAGGGCCAACGTTATTGGATGTTTTAACAAGTCTCGATTTTAACGAACTCGTGAACTTCCACAATGCAAATGTATTAATTACTGGTTCTCTGAATGACCAAGACTATTGTTAAGAAGTTTTTACTAGTTCTATGATACATTACAAGTAATTTCTTCAGCTTCAACAACATTTCTAAGCATTCAGGTAACACACACAAAATTCATAACGATTTGATCATTATCTTCGATGCTCCTGTTGTCTGTTTCATGAAATTAAACTAGCTAGAAATGCCAGTTCACTTTCATTGTTCACTTTTCCCCAATGTAAATAAGGGTTGATTTTCTTCACTTTCATATTCACAAAAACTAGTTCTAATGGCAACGCTATCTGAGGTAAAGGAAAACCAATATATGTACATATATCAACGCCCATGCGAAATCATTGTATTTCTTTTGGACGCAGTAAACCTTGGGTTGCCCCTATCCTTCTGAATCAAGAAATTAAAAGTGAAATTATAACGAAGACAGAAAAATATATTGGGTAAAGTCTGCGCAACACCGCTGTCGTAAACGAAGGCGTAACGGCACGCACCAGGCCAGACGAGTTACTTTTCTTGTGATGGTTAGTGTCTGTAAAATATTACTCTCATGCATGTGCCACATTAATAACTGAGTCACAAAGCGTCCGTGCCAGAGGAAACAGAATGAAAAATAAAATTTTCGCTGAGTCGCCAGAAAAAAATGGTGCCCAGAGTCAACTTGTTCAACTTCAAGACGTTTTATAAGGAGAAATGTTAAAATAAAAAATTAATCCCGTTCACAAAGATTCCACTTGAGTATTCTTGAGCTTCTTCACTGCGACGATCTGACTACTACATTTGCTGCAGGAGTGCTTTAGCAATAGCTGCAATTGTCTAAACTCTAAACAAACCCTAAAATTGAAAAACCATGTACACATATCATTGGAGAAACTTGAGTGGGAAGTCGATTGTGCGAAACGCCGGTCTTTCCACGGAAGAAAGGGAGAGAGAGAAGTAGAAAAACAAAAACTAGTGAAAATACTAAGAAGAATTACTCATACTTACAGACAAACAATATACATATCTACTCCCTCCCCGGATGATGCTCAACAAAGAAACAATAGGCCTGTCTTTTCATTATTTGTAATCTGTACGGCTACTGTTAACAAGGCGAATTGAAATATGAGCAATCAACTTCGATCAATTTGAGCTTGAAACCTTATTTAAATAAGAACCAAAAAAATTTAATTCAAACTTTCATGTAATGAAAGAAACCTGGAAATGTTTCTCAAGGAGACTCTAGATTTTTAAACATACATATTCTTGCAAATGCTCTGAACAGTTACCATTTACCCAAAAAAAACTCCATTTACCCGTTTAAAAGTTCTAAGAATTGAATTAAATTTCTCCAAAGCACCTGGATAATTTTTTCTAAACTTCAAGCATTTTAAGTTTCTGTCGCATTCATCTGGTGAATGCTTGCAACAACGGATGCTCTTTTCAGCCAACAGATGCAGGAAAGCGTAATAAAGAAAGCACCTATCACTGTACAACGCTTCCTGATTCCATTTCGAGTCCAAATCCACAGGCTCAGAGAGGATTTTCAGAGGGACCCGAGAGCTCTGTCTGAAAAAACCTGTTTCAATTATCCGTCTCACAGTTCTTTATTATACCCAGAAAGAGTGAGTAAACGGACCTGAATCTTGCGATAATCAAGATTAACTCTCTAAAGATGTAAATAATGGAGTACTCATAAACCTTATTGAAGTCTCAAATTTCCGTTCAATGCCAACCGCCATTTCTAAATCCAAGATTCATTATCGAGTGCTTCTACCTAATTACGCGCGCTGACGATATCAAAGTTTCCCAGTATATACAAAATTTAATGTATATTTTTCCATTAATGCCTCTAAAGATAATCAACAAAAATTTCTCTGTAAAAATTGCACCAGTAAAAACAGAAACATTAATGAGTACTCACATTTTTTGTTCTTGGGAATTTCAGGTAAAAGTCGTCTCCGTCTGCCAACTGCTTGTTGAGGAGACAATGTGTTGAAATTTTCTTTCTCTGCATCTTTTGAATGCGAGTCTTCAGGCTCCTTCCTTTCCTTAGAGCACTCATTCTGAGTCTCACTTTCCCGTTCGCTACATTCATCAGTTATGTTTTTCTCCGTATCAGTTTTTTCTTCCTCTACTGCTTCAGTCTCTGTAACACTGCAAGATTTCAATTTTTGTGCTTCTGACAAATCTTTGAGAGTGGCTTCTGCACAATTCTGTCGTAATAAGCTTTCTTCTACCTCAACAGTAAGTACTTCATCGACCTCAATAATTTCATCTACTTCATAACCGTCTTCCTCTTCCTCTAGGCTGCAACCCAGCTCAAAGTTATCTTCTTCATATTCATCATCATTCTCGACACATTCGACGCTGTCGAGGCTTTCGTTTGGGCTTGTCTGAAGAGATGCAGCAGGCTTGGGGCGTGGAGATCCACAAATAGGAGAACTACAACTTCTTACAAACGCGTCGACGATTTCTTCGCCCACACTCACCTGTCGCAATCTTCTTGGACTCGGGGTCGGACTGGCATTGGCGACAACCAAACTGTTGAGGTTGTTGTTATTGCTCGCATGCGATAATACTTTATGAGTTGGAGTATGAGGAGTTAGATTATTATTTGCAATATTTTTTTGTGATATAGACCTATTAGAAGTTCCACTGCTTTTTGACTTTTTTGGTGACACAAATTTCGAAGGGCTACTCTCGAAGTCCACTTTCCTTTTTGGACTGTTTGTTGCAGAAGAATTTGCCGATCGCAAAGCGGGTTTATGCCTGGGACTTGGTGCTCCACAAATTGGGTTAGGAATTGTTTCAACTTCTGGACTTGGTGGAAATACTGGTGGAATTGGGGGGGCATCTCTTGGGAGGTGAGGACAAGCTAAATCTTCGTCAGTACAACATTTGTTGTCGTCCAGTACCGGAGGAGGCCTGTCGTCATCACTGACTGAATCTGGAGGTTCCGGAGATTTGGTTGGAGATGGGGAGTCCAAATTGATGTCATGGGCGAGTCTGTAAGAAAAAACAAGTGAAAATAAATCTCCGCTAGCAATATTATAATCATGATATCAAAATTGATGAACTGCTTTAAAAATTATAGTTTGCAAATAGTCAAACCATCAAGTCTATTATACATTTAAATATGTAAGCAACGTTAAAAATTGACAAAACACTGAAATTCAGAGTTCCATTGGAAGTCAGTGAAATATTGAACATCTTGAAATTGATGCTGGAAATGAAGCGTTTGAGTTATTATTGAGCTATAATTCACCTTGCAATTAAATCTGGCCACAGAGCGCAAATTTCAGCAAACAACTTGGGTCCTGTTTCAGAGCACGTCAAAGACAAGGCGACGTGATGACCACTAACTACTCTATAGTTGCTGTGAGCAACACTACTACTCCTGGTTTCCAGTTTCCGAGAAAAATGCTTCATTTTTTTAGACTTGTTGGCCTTTTCAACACCTGCCTGTATTTTAAATTTTGGTTTAGCAGCCGAGTCTTTCTCGGATGCTGAGTTCATGGAATTCTTTTCGACGTTCCCGCTACACATGGAGCCCATTCTTGCAGAAACCTTCCGTTTCTTATCGTATTTGAGGCGTTTCGAATGGTACGAAGACTCAGAAGTTAAACTTTCAGACTCTCTCTTTCGTAATACATATTTTGATTGAGCGGGGCTGCAAACTAATTGTTCTTCGAAATGTTCTTCAGCATATTCTTCTTCATCGGAGCAGCACTGAGTCATTTCTCTGAGGATAAGGGGATTATAATAACCACTTTCCCATAGGCCTTCGGGAATCGAACAGTTTGCAAGCAGCCCCATTAAAGAGCTACCATCCCTTTTTGATGGATCGTAAACCAGGCCGGAATTGGAACTTATATCAATCGACTCGACTACTGAGTCAGAATTGGTAAAGAACGAATAAGCTCCTTCAGAAGACGCCTGATCAGAACTCGTACTTGAAGGCAAATCGTTCTGTTTGAAGTCCTCTTGAATGGTTGTATGTTGTTCAAGAAATCCCTCATTCGGAGAGACTCCAGGAGTTCTTACACATTCTTCGTAGTCCGATAACTCTTCATCAGTGATTTCATCATCCTTCAGCGCACTGATGATGAGCTCAGCATTCGTTTCAAGGTTTTCCATATCGCTGTCCGAGAGATCATGTGAAAACGTGCTTGCTAAGTCATCAAATATTTCTTCTTGTTCTTCAATGTTATCACAAATTGATGACAAGCTCTCAAACGTTATTGAACGGTCTAAAAAACCACTTGGATCATCACTCAGCGTACATGATGTGTCCATTTTTTCTGGGTCAGATTGACTTGTCAGCGAGTTATTTGTAGACTCTGTTGTCTTTGTAATGTTATTCAAATTTATAAGCCGGTCTGAAGACTGAGTTCTGTTATTAATAGGGCTGAATTTATGTTTTGACTCATTTTCAGAAATTTCAGTGAAATTTTTATTGTCAACTTCAACCTCAGAAACGAAATTCTGAAGATGGGGGGCACTCATCTGTTGGTTTTCAACCATCGTCTTCTCATTTGTTTGGTAGGCCTCTTCATTTGACTTGTTATCATCCAACGAACTGTTTTCTTTCGAACATATCTCGTTCGGCTTTTCCCAGCTTTCGTCTGCAGTGAATTCGGTTGGGCTGGGAGGAAGAGAACAGGAGGACGAAGAGCAAGAGCCCGCTGAATGCTGTGGCAATTCATCATCCGAATCCCAATTGGAAGCCTGAACTAGAGAACCCGATGGAGAAAGCGGTAAGTATGGGTTAAAGAATCTAGGAGATAAAGGTGAGGAAGAAGATGAAGTTGAGGGCGAAGAAATAGTGGACGGAGAGTCGGGCATGATGATGGACTCAACTTCTTGATCAAATATGTTCTTGTTACGCAAGTACGCGTTCATTCTGACTTGATCACTGAAAGGGTCACTACTGCAGGCATCGAGCTCCTGAAATTGTGAGTAAATACTACTCGTGTCTGGATAACTAAAGTCTTCCTGTGGGAAACCATCTCTCTGGTTGTAGTCGCACTCTTTCATCTTTGAAACGACTCTTCGGACAGCAAGATGAATAGGAGGAGACGTAGGTGTCGAAGGAGTGAGTAAAATGGTAGGTGTTGGAGAAGAGTCTGAAAATTCAAGGGCCGGCGAAGATGAAGAAGAAGTCGACCCAGATGACGAAGAACAGCAAGATGACGTGTCGAGAGCAAGACTGCAAGGAGGGTCTGAAGGAGTTGGAGCCTCAGTCCAGACCATATTGGCGTAGTCACCGCAACCACTTCGTTCTACAATACTAGAAATAGACTCATTCTGCCGAAATTCAGTCACTGGAGTAAGAATGGAATCTCGTAATTTAATATTTTTGTGTTTTCTGTAGTTAAATTCTAGAGGATATTTTATTATGCGAGTTTCCCATTGAGATCTGACACTTTCTAATGTCTTTTTATTTGCGCTGGCATAGTGTCCAGATATGAAAAAAGATGAACTTTCTTTTTTTGAACTGGACGCTGAAGTTGTGTTCAGGATAAATAAAAGGAAGAAAGGCACAAACACGGGGCTCAAACAATGGATGATATAGGCGATGAGCGCACAGCCAAAAATATCAAATACAATCACAATAATAGCACTTAGATTCTCCCTAGCACACTTAGATGCGAAAAAGAATTTGTATGGCTACAAATTCACATGTTTCAAACATCTTAGAGAAGTTATTAAAGCCCTCGCAGCATAGAATGTCTGAAAAAAATGTAAAAACTTTTTCATAATGGCATTGGTATAAGAACGGAGACTCGCAACAATCAATCTCGCAAGTCGAACGGTACGAGCGAACAAGAACAAAAAAACGTTTATCCATAAAAACAGCAAATATGCTCATTATTTTACTGATAGTCATTTTCCAAGGTTGTGAAATCATGCGAAAGCTTTCTCGATCAAGTTATTGAAACCCAATATAGGATGCCAATTTCAGTGTGCCTTTAGGGAACATTTTCTTGGTTCATTCATTTTTCAATGTCGACCAGGATAACCGAATAATGAAGAATTACCACACCAATTAAGTATACTTGTAGAGGAAAAAACGCATAGATTTTCAATTTTCGTTCAAAATCTTGTAGCATTCGAAGCATTTTACAGGTATGTAAAATGATTTTAAGATCGATTTCTGCTGCAAAACTTATTGCTTGTGAAGCTAGTGAACGCTGGCTAAAAACTAAGAATTTTTCTACACATAACCAAGAACTTTTCTACACATCTCTTCACACAAAATGCGGAACTGCCTTGAGTATAAATAAATCAACAGTAAACGCTTACTCGTTCACGTTTAAATATACCATTCAACAGGGACCCCTTTAATAATGAGCGACCAAGGAAACAAGCAACATTGAACACCTGAGTTTCCCAGTGATATCCCGGGCTTTCCAGCTGCAACATGCAACAAATGCACTGACAAAGATGAGAAGGCAGTCGCTCGTTTGTGCAAGTATTACGAGCGACTTCCACAAAAGAAGCACTCAGCAAAGAGTGCATAAAGAAGCCTGTGATGCAAGTCTTCACTTAACTTGAAGCCAGAGCAACTTTATATTATGATCACAGCTTCAGAGTTAGAGTCGCAGTCGTACTCAAGGCTGACAACGACGAAGATCCAGGAAGTGACTGAAAATGTTTTTTTTGTCGTTAGTAGCGTGTCACTCATATGAACAAGTCATTGCAGCGTAAACCATGGATACCATGAAGCTTTGGAAAGCAATTCTACAAACAATTTTAATTCAACTCATTTATTTGTATTATGTGAGCACTAGTAGACCCCCACGTGAAAATTCACGTGTTTTTTATTTAATTTTTTCGTTTGATTTGCTAGTGGACGTGGGCTTTCACGTTGAAGGATGTGCTTTTGTTTGGTATCCACAATACAATGCTCACAATACATGTATACTCTACCGAATTTTCTCCTGTCTAAATCTTTAAGAGCGTGATACAGAGACAGACCAAACAAGCAAGCAACAAACTATATTATTATATAGTGGAATGGTATTAATGCCACTACCGGAAAATATTACTTTTAAACTGTAGAAGTGAATAGTTGTGAAAAATTGTGTGCCATCAATGAGAAACATGCATTTGAGAAACATGCATTTGAGATCATAAGGCTCTCGTAATATCAAAAAGTAAAAACGCAAAATAAATTTCTTCGTAGCAAAATGTCCGTCAGAATTACAGCTTGGATTGTCAATTTCACCCTGCATGAAAACGGACATGGAAGAAATATCACGAAATCTTCACTTTAAAGGAGATTTACAGGTACAAATCAACATTTTGTGCATTGTATCAGAAAATGAAAGAGGTGGTGAGAAATTTAGAGTTTCCACAGCATCAAATCTTGAAACCCCAAAATGCATCTCATGAGATGGTAATAATTTATTTTCTTGAAGGTTGTTGCGGCAAAAAAAATTCGTCATTAGAACTTCAGACTATTTCATGGATTTGGAAGTCACACAACTGGGTATATACATGCACGGTATATCCACAACAGAGCAATGTCAATTTACTTTATATTCGTGTAGAGTTCCACAAGTCTGTTTCGGGGCACGAATTATAGAGATAGGTACTGCATTTTTAAATTTTTCATTTCATTGTGCGCTAGTTTCGTTCATGTAACAAAATGAAGAAGCAAGTTTCGTTCAGTGAAATCATCAATGTGCAGCTTAGTGCCAGCAGGAAATTTCATGTTCACTAGAAGAGGAGCTGCAATACGTGACTTGAGTGCTCATGTCGGGCATGAGGGAACCGCGCCCCAAATTTCTAGGCTGGAAAACTATTTCGCGTTCTTGGTATCATAGTTACGAGCTAGTATTAAGGGCATGCCTCTTGAAACCAGAAAAAAATAAAATTTGGAGCCGTGTGTGATCAATTGAAATGGCTGCTGATTTTCTTTTAAGGACAAAGGAGCCCAATTGCTGTTGGAAAATACTGGTGTATACTTTTTTCGCTTGTCATGGAATTCGATTTCGCTTTAGTTTAAATTGAAAATTAGACAAATGTTTGGCATATGAAAGCTTTAAAAATCATACGGGAATGGAAATTTAACACTGAGATGACAACAATAGTTAAAATTCCACTAGCAGATTCGGGTAATTTTGTAAATAGATGTACATATGTCTTTGGGCTGGTGTAAAGGCTTACGAGCGCAAAATTCTTGAACACGCTGGATTTTATATCGAGAGAAACCATTTGAAAAAAAATTCAACTCCTGACAAAAATTCTTGAACTGTGTTCTTGCTTTCAGTTGCTTCCAGAAATTGGACTTTTCGTTAGAGTCCCCTTTGTTTCAGCAGAAACTCGCACATAAAAAGCAAAAAGGTTTTAGCTGAAAGAAAAAACTGGATGAACAACGGATCCTATAAAGCGACTGAGAATCCTAGAATCTAGAAAGGCATGGGGAAAAAATGAAAAATAATTTAGGAATTGGGAGGAAACTCAGTACAGGTTCTAAATATAAACGCATAATTCAGTTAAAGAGGTATGATAATTCTTTAACACATTTCCTGCGAAGTGACCCACTGGTGGGTCACTTATGTCCTGTAATTTTTTCCAAGTTTTTCAGTGACTATGTGTACAAAGTAAAGATTTGCACCAGCTAGGCAATTGCAGGAAACGTTAAAATCTGAGTTTCAAGGTCAGGTAAATAAAAGTTGCAAATGGAAGTCTTTTGCCAGAACATTAGCAATCCAATAAATGCTTCTGATCTGTTAGTGACGGCAAGTATAAGTCTCAGGGCACATGCACATAACTAGACTACATTTGAAAACAACAGATTTTATAATTTTTCACTGGAACCAAATACTATGGTACAAAAAAAATTAGCATAGCTTACTCTAAAAAGAAAGCTTTAATTTTTGGAAAAGAATAATGTTAAATCGGATTAGGTACATAATCGTTCAAAATTTCAAACCTAAAGCACGTCAAAGATAAGCATTAAAACCTTTTCCTTCAACCTTATTCCAAAATATGGTTGGAAGTAAAATAACTGCAATTGCATGGCATTGTAAATCTTTCTTAACTGCTCTGCAATTTTGGGAAAACAATTGCAATGACTACATCCATCCACCAGGCTTACATGACTGCAAAATGCACCACAATCTTGTTCTGAAAGAAAAGTACTAAAATGTTACATGCAGCTTGATATATATTCTAGTATTAAACGATGCTTCGTCGGGTTTTATCAACCTTGAGCCCAACACAGCGTTTCAAAAAAGTAACGAGGAACGTAAAACATGCTGTTGAAGTTGAAAGAGTGGATATATGAGACATTACTTGCACGATACAACGGCTTCTATGCGCGAGTATAATGAAAATGGAGAAAAACAAGACACTACCATTGGAACTGACTTGGAAGCTCGCTAACAAATCGATGATGGTATTAGTTCCGTCTACATGACAAGTTCAAGACAACCTACATAATAAATCTTTTACCTATCGGCTTGAATATTGTGGTGAAATAAGTCGTACTTTGTATAATTAGTGGTTTAATCAACAGCTTCTGCTCATTCTAGGAAATCATCAAGAGGAAACACAGGGAGCTTTAAATTTTAACGCCATTTTATTTGGCTCTCTACAGATGGTACTTTCGAAGAAAGGACGAGAAAGTAAGAATAACTGAAGCACGGACTACTCAGTCGAGCAGCCAACCGAATGAACTGATCAATGAAAGAAAATACTGCATAAAAAAGGTCAGAGAACTAAATTCAAAGCAGGCTCCTGCTCAGGAGTTATTAACTCTCTTAAATGGGCAGGGATATGGCGTAATGATAATGACTGCTAATAACAGTCTAAACACCCTCATCTTTTTTGAGAGGAGCTGAGGAGTACTACATAGCTTCCAAGCAGCGTTATTTCCCATAATACTCCGAGACAATCAGTTTTAGCATCATTCATTATGGAGATTTCTTAATACAACGATGTAGGACTTGGCTTCGGAAATAGATTGTATATATATGTGATCAGTTCCATATAATTGATAGTGAAACTCTCGAACTATTTCACTGAAACCGTAATTGTACATTATATTTTAATGGTAGTCAAGTTTTAACTTCTCACAGATGTAATTCTGTTGCAAATACTTAGCCATTAGATTATGTCACTACACTTCTTCAGTTGCCGTGAACGCACTTTAAACAAATGTTCAAATTTGAAGCTCAGTTACGCTCAAAACGACTGTCAAATGAACAGTTCCTTCATTAGATTATTGAAGAGCTTATTGAAAACTCTTTTTACTTCATTTAAAACTCTGAAGCAAGTATACCGAGACCCAACGCAGTAAAAGGCGTCTACAGAAATGCTCTCAAGGTTGACGCTCCACCGACATCTTGGAGCTGGTCTGTGCGATGGAGAGCCAGCAGCGCTATAGCCTCCACTCAGTTATTTATTCAAGTGATTTGACCTCCAGAAACTGAGTTCATGTCACATTATGCGAGTAGTTTAGTATTCCAAAGAAAAATTAGTGGTGAGTTACTTACGGAGTATAACCTTCCAAGCAGTAAAATCACAGACAATGCAACGTACATATAGGTTCGTAGTGCGTAACTTCATCTCTTCATCATAACAAAGCGTACACAATCAACAAACTTTCAAATAATTCATCAAACTTTGCGGATCGAAAAATATACAAATACGTCTGGGTAAGTGTAATTTTCATGGAATTAAGAATAAAAATTTTTAACGTCAAAACTAAAAATAGAAAAAGCATCTTCACACAGTTTTCCAAAGTCGTTTCACTGCAAGATGACGTTGAAAATGAGCTTCATTCGAGAGCAAAAGAAAAATAGCACATCAAGAAAATGTGGAGTGCAGCACCAGCCCTCTAGACTCAGCAGTTCAGCAGAGCACAAGCAGCTGCTGAACAAATAACAAAAATTGACGTGCCAGCACTTCAGTCAAGTTGCAATACAAACTTAATAGACAAATTCAACACCAGAGTTCATATTCTTAGTAATGTTGCGAGTTCAGTTTCAACAAATTTTTGGCACGTGGTCACTAAACTGTGAACGCGTAGTATAAAATTGATGTAAAAATGTAGCTAATTCAAGTATTGCTACTCGTACCTAAAGTATACTTTCATTTTCATTTGGATCTTTTCACTACACATCAGTTTAATATTGATGCATGCATATTTTATATATTGTTTTAGCTTTATTTATCAGGCTGTGTTCTATTATCCTAAAAAAATAATTTAAATAAATATTGATTTATCAAATAACATGTGCGTGACAGCACAAGAAATGGATATTTTTCATCATGAATTACTTACAAAGCGGCTTTAAAAAATGACATTTGACTAGTATTGGAAAATTCATCTAAATGTTCTCCTTTCTCTTGGTATATTGGTAAGAGACAAGATACAACGGGCCAAATTTTCCCACAAAAAGTACTGAGTACAAAGTTAACACGATAGAAGCAAATAATATAACTTCAAAGCCCGCGGCCATTTGGCTGAACGTTAGCAGAGAGTGTGCGGTTTGGCCATAAATATGAAGGGTCACTGGAGCGTGCGGAGACACTCCCAAAGCATGCGCCAGCCGCAGCCACTTCTCCGCTCTGACGTACGGAAGCACGCCTGAACCAACCTCCTCACTCCAAAGTCAACCTCTCACTGACACACACAAGCCGTCGATGCGATCCCATTCTTTCCCCTCACCCACTGTGACGTCATGTTGACACGAGGGAGTTCTGCTTGAAAGCATCCCTGTATTAAATTAAAGAAATAAAGAAACAACAAACAAGCATCAACAGAGACTCCAGTTTATGTCAAAAGTTATTTAACAAACAGCGATGCTATGAAATGTCCAGAAAGAGCAGAATTCGATGAGTTTTTACAGTAATTCCGGAGTCAATACGCCCACGCACCTGACTCAGTTATACAAAGCCTTAATTAACAACCGGCACGCCAAAATTATTCGAGGGTGTAAAAACTTTTCCTTTGTCTCATTTTTAATTTTGGGCGAACGTTGTTTACCGAACCGAAAAAAAGAATATTGTCATGCTATCAGAGGAGCGCACGCGGAGGAGCCGCCCTATCAAGATGATCTTGCGCAGCCAGCAGCAGCAGCAGCAGCAGCAGCAGCAGCAGCAACAGCAGCAACAGCAGCAACAGCAGCAACAGCAACAGCAACAGCAACAGCAACAGCAACAGCAGCAACAGCAGCAGCAGCAACAGCAGCAGCAACAGCAGCAGCAGCAGCAGCAACAGCAACAGCAGCAACAGCAACAGCAGCAGCAGCAGCAGCAGCAGCAGCAACAGCAGCAACAGCAGCAGCAACAACACAGAAAAGAAGAGAAGCAGAAAAAGAAAGCCAATGCCGATAGAGCAACGAAGCTAAATGAATAACTACCTCCTGCAGCTTGAGGTGCCGACCTAGTGGCAAGTAACTAGGCCAGGGCTACAAAAAACAAGATTGCTTGAGATACACCAACGAGGAAAAGTGATGTCAGGATACCCCAATTCGTGTGGTTGAGGTATTCATCATGAATAGTGCTGAAGACATCCAATTCGCAAGGTACAGTGAAGGCAAGTACCATTCGGGATTAACTCCTCCCCTTCCCCTCCCCCAACTTTTCGCCTGGGCAGTTGAAAAAAAACGATGGGAGTAACTTATTACTTCAGAGAATGCTGGAATCATGAAAGGAAATAGAAATTTTGTCAAAAGTCTGCTGTAAACAGACAATTTAACTTAGTCCTGTAACAAAAGTCTACGGTAAATACACCGAATATTTAACTTATTCTACGTTCCTCAACATACCAAGTCTACGGTAAATGATCCGAACATTCAGTTTACTTTTTATGCTTACCTGTGACTTGATGAGCTGAATATATCGCTTTTTCATTACTATCAATACAGGCTAGAAAACAGTGAACACATAGTATTTAAAAGCACTAAGTATTTCCAAAGCATATATGTATTAGCATATCTGTAATATAAATATTTACTATTATCGCGTTGTATTTTTACTATTAGTTGTCCAGTATACGGGCATATTAAAAATACTCGAACGTTCCTTCTGAAAAAAGTCAACTGAATGTTGATGGATCATACATTTAAAAATGGAAAACATTGCATGCTATGTATTCACCAGCAGTGCTTAAAGACATTACCAATGAATACAAACTTCAATCTATCTATATTGAGTTTGAATCAATTAAAAAAATTGGGCTGATATGCACATCCTTTCTTACCTGAACAACAAAATGTTATACGTATTTCTATTTGCAAACGTTTTTGGAAAATTTTAGTTGTTACAGTGCAATACATGGAACGGTGCTCTCAATGAATTATTTTGCCTAATAATGCTACCAAACGGTAACGGTTCGGTGATCGGTGATCATTAGTCGAATGCAAGTGGAACTAAAATTTTGAAACAACCCAGAACTAATTCTAAATGAGGAATATGGAGTTTTGTGACCGCTACGATGAACAAGATCGTCGAAAATAGCTGGCAGAAGAACCGGTGCAGCCATAAATTGGGAAAAGAAATAACCAGAACATAAATCAAAGAAATATACAACATTATCTAGGTTATAAAATCAGAAGATGTACATGAAAATTGGAAGACTATATTCGAGTTGTGCCTATGATCGCCTCTTGCTTATTTTACCAAGTTTAAAAAAAGCTGTGAGAGACGATCCGATGCATTCAAAGAGACACTGATATGCATGTCCATGAATTTACTCCGTTAATTATGAATAATACTTCAAAATTACAAAATATGCTACGGTTCTGTAACGAATTGTAAGTATACTCAGTAGAAACAAGAAGTGCATTTAAAGATTTGCGTCCGTAACTGTGGATTCATTAAATTGAAACCTACTTGTGTGTAAAAACAGGACACACATAAGCCTCTTGAGCCAATCATAAGCCCTAGGCTTTGAAAAACTGTGGAATATGTTTAATTTACGCATTTATTTTCGTTAAAAATTTCACTTTAGGTGTAGTTACAAAAATTGTACTGAGCAATTGAAAATTACTCTCGCTTTGTCAGAACAATTGCTTTCCAGAGAAAGGGAGCATCATATCTAACCAAAAAGTGTTTGATGTGCCCCAGTGGTTGCAAGACGTTGGTCCTGCAGTGTCTCAGACGCCTCTCTGTCTCGCCGAGGCTCTTCAGAGAGGGAAGTCCAATGAAGAACCGCCAACGCTGGCGCCACATCAACAGCTCCAGGCACTCAAATGCGACTCTTGCTTGCATCACTGGCTTCTGTGCTTTATTCAGTTCATCACGTATTTTTATTCTGATTAATTCAAATATTCAGCTACCGTTTTCATGCAACTACTGCAATGTTATCGTGAAGCTCAGCAGGATTCAAGCTCGATCTGAATCAGCTTCCATTTGTACAAAATTCAAATTTCTTGAACACCACAGACTGCTGGAAATAGCAGCGTTAACACCTCAAAAACGCATAAGTGAAAGGGAAAAAATAGAAATGAAAAACAAATTTTTCACCCGAGATACCGACACATTGGCCATCCTAACTAAAAGAAACAAACGAAGAGCAAGATCGGAAATAATGCCCACTTATGTTCAATATAACATGACTCCTGCGTTGGCTCCTGATTCAGCATGAGTTCATAACACCCAAAATCCTGGAGGAGTATGCAAGCCCTCGAATAATTCCGACAATTAGTTGTCAAGGAGCACTTATGTTAAACAGTTCCTTCAGCGCGTTCTGTTAAGGGAAACTAATGTTCAACGTAATAAATATCTTTGAAGCTGTTATGAGGCTATATTAATATGGAAATTAATTATTCTATGCTTGAAACATGTTGCGGCTGAAGATGGATCTTAACGTCTCTAGAGTAGCTGTCGACGGTGATGTAAATTTTGAAATATTGGTTCATAAGCTAAGGGAGAATGTGAAATGTCTACGAGGATAAGTATGGTTTCTGTCTGTATGTAAGTACATCTCGAGATAATTCAAAATAATAGTGATGCAATAGTATTTTCAGCACTGTTTAGTAGAAAAACAGTCTGCGGTTTATTAGAAATACACTAAAAAAAAGCATACCTTTCTTACTGTATAACGTTTATAACAAATTTACAACCCTGTTTCTCCGATGACACAATTTCATCATTAGTAACTTAACCTCAACATTTACCCTTGATATGCAATACCAGCGCACAGCGAGTTGGTAGCGTAATGATTACAGCTATTCGAGGCAGCTCCATCGATTCTAGCACACCCTGGCAAGTCCAAAGCCAGTAAACGGATAAGCATCACGGCAACTACATACGTCGAGTCACGAAATGAAGTCGCATGTTGGAGGGCTATGTACAGAGGCAGGTCGCTGAATAACGCAACAATGGCGTACAATTAACGAGCCTAAATACTTCAATACTGAAACCCAAGCGCTCCTTATGGCTGTATTTAGTCTTGGTGCATAGCATCTACAATTATTGGGTGATTTAGATTTTAGACAGATTTCCATAGTTTCTTTGCTAATCATTAGTATTTGTCTAATCAGACATGGTACCTCCAGGTAAAACTTCAAAAACCAACAACTGGACTCGGAATCACGTCGTTACTTCATTAATTAGAACCAATGTCATTTTAGACCTCAAACCCCGTCATTAATTTTTAGGCATATCTCAGGTATAACCACCTTCACTTAATTTCAAAGAGGATGACAAAAAATTGCCTTTTCGAAATCACACTCAATGTTGCATAAGTCATCCGTGAAGCAAATTCATTTTCTTTGGCGTTTGCACAGCTGAGCATCGATCTCGACTTCCTTGAACTGCATAAGCAAGCAAGGTTGTTCCATAGCGAAATATTCAAGAATTATTGCGTATCATTATGTATGAGACCAGTTCATTCTATGCGAAAATTTCTTCCACCTAAACATACAACACGAGTGTTCCTCATGCTGAAGCAATGCCACACAACACTTCGCATCATCCACATTCAAGACTAGTACACTTTTGGTAGGCACAGTGCATTCAGAAGACTGACTGCATGTGTCTGGTCGTAAAAGTGTGTCACCCAAAACCAAGATATGTCTCAAGTTAGGACACCGAGAAATGCTGCTTCAGAGGCTGAGCTGCGGCCTACGAACGCTGTCCTTGGCCGCGTGCCACCAGCGCTGCATGGCAGTTCCATTTCGACTCCAACTGTTGCTGATCTCGTGAATTTAGAAGATATATAAGGGACTTTTAATTGACGTGCCTGACGGATAAGCTGCAGCTCGTTGTTATACAATGATAAAAGAAAATATATGATGAAGAAAACAAACTGCTATTTTATTTGAAGAAGCTACCAGGGAAGAATTCGGTTTTGGAAACATTCGTAGTCAATTTCGGGAGGCACTGAAGTTGTTGATTGTTAAAAGATCATTTAAACTACTAATAAGTTAATTTTTCAATTGATGAAATGTTTTGTAGTCGTCTACAAAACAGTAACGTCCATCAAAATAATAAAAAATTGTATATTAGATCTTTCTTAATTTAAAGTGTCAGTGTTCATTTTGTGAACACATATCCATGAATAAACGATACACAGAACGAACAGGCATTAAATGAAAACAGATTATCTAGTGAAGAGAAGAATAATTAAATTTCAGCGGACAATTTTTCAACTGACTCCAAACGTAAATTCTTTTCAGAAGCTTCAAATCAAATTTGCAGAGAATTACTCGATAAAACTGCAATCAGAGCTCCAGGCTGAAAAAGAAGCCACATTTTTCTTCGTTCGAGAAATATCGTAAAATATGCTCGCTGAATACAAATTCTAGTCAAATAAATTCACTACACAAAAAGCTTAACTTTCGTCGACAACAGATTCGTTTTCTGGTCGAATCCAATATATGTCGAAGGTATCACTTTTTTGTGGTGCGTTTGTCACTTTTAAATATATGATAAGAATCTGTTTGTGATAAGTTCGAATATTATCCTATCTTTTTCATAAATTGTACTTTAATAGCATATAACTTTCTGACATAAGTATGTCTGTGCTATGACGCTTTCTACATTTACCATCTAAAACTTTGCGTATCCTTACTTTCATAACTTGTATTGAAAGCAGAGAACTATTATTTGTAGTGCTCCTTTTTTGGGGAATTCGTGGCCAATTGAAACGGACTCAAGCGTAACTCATACGGCTAGAAAGTTTATAAAAAGTGATAACGTTTTTGTTACCTTCGAGGACAATTTATGTCCGAGGTCATTAATAAAAATTTAAAACGGTGGTTGGAATATCAAGTGCCCAAAAATCCAAAAGATGTTTACTGGTCATTTTACTTTTCAAAAGTATTTCACCCATGACCGTTTCTTGGACGTTTAAACGATGGAAATACAACCAACAAACTTGAAGGATACGTTTGTTTCTAGAGTTCAGAAAGGCTAATCCTGCATATTAGGCAAGGTGCAACACGATTCCTAAATGATTAAAGTCACTACACAAAATTTCACCATAAATCTCGAATGAATTCCCATAAAATTTAGCAGAGTGCAACAGTAGAGAGTGGCAATTGTTCCAATCAAAGGGCCATGAAGACGCGGTGAGAACATTATGAACTAAGTACTCGAAAACTCGTCAATATTAATTAATTTAATAATTATATAATAATATTATTATTATTATAATTTATATTAGATATATTATTATATAACAAATAATTGAATTAAAAAGTAATTAAATTTAAATATATTATTATGTATATATACTTGGAAATAATATATTATAAATATAATAAATATATTATAAAAAATTAAAATATATTTTCAATTTAATATTAATATTATTAATACTCATTAATGCAACCAGATTTGACAGATTAGAAGCCTCGTTTTGTAAGACCTTGATGCAGAACCTGCCAAATCTGACATTTTTTATTTTAGAAAGTAAAAAATTACTGTGGACTGAAAAATCGAATGGAGGATGGTATGTAAATATTTTTGACGCATTTATGCACGATCATTGAAAATATCCTGGAAGTTAACTAAATGCAATCCTAAAAACTGAAAATAATGAACTTGAATCAGAAACAAAACATGATCGATCTTCAAATAGAGGAAAGGAATTGAATTATATGCAATGGGGTTAACAAATTTAACATAGACATTCAAAAGATATTCAGTCGTACACTGTATTACCAGACGAACTACAAACAGAGAAATGTGGTATAGTCCTTGTATTATTATATAACTGAATTACAAAACATAAGAAACAAAACTTTCACATACGTACTTCTGACTTATTAATATCTTCGAATATTTATACATACTCTTTTCTTGATCAAAATGAAACTTTTAAGCTTCTATTATATAATCAAAATTATGCATCATAAATTTAACTTTGAGTAAGACCTTGTAGCAAATCGAGGAATATCGTTCAAGTTTGAATCACAGTTCATCTACGAACAGAAAATACTGAAGCAATTTGCTCATGGTTGCAGGGCGTAAAAACCATGGAAATTGTCCAGAAAGTTAGCCTTCGAACACGTGCCGCGATGGAGGTCGATAGAGGCCTGGCAGTAGCGTTTTCCAGAGAGCATCCACAGAAAACCATTCCAAGTAAGGAAAACTGCATTAAAT
The DNA here is from genome assembly GCA_006783055.1 of Trinorchestia longiramus. NCBI lineage: Eukaryota > Metazoa > Arthropoda > Malacostraca > Amphipoda > Talitridae > Trinorchestia > Trinorchestia longiramus. The sequence goes on from VCRD01006278.1 coordinate 27,249, forward strand.
TGTTATAACCATGTATGGAGGCTCCAGTGTAAATGTTAACAGTTGAATGAAAAATAAATATGCTTAAGTACAATAAATTTTTGATGTTAATTCAAACCGTACATAAATTAGGAAGAAAAGAAAGATTTCCTCTCCAATGACAAAAAGGAAAAAAACTAGATCTACTGCAACTGATACTAAATACAACGCTTTATTCAAAGAACGTTAAACAACGCAGAAAGTTCAATAACCTTTACACTAGCTGACTTGTGATGCGGCAATATTAGAAATCCATTTCTTCTGCTTCATTTCAAACAACGTTAATGAAAATTTTGACACGTTAGGTATGAGGGATGAAAACTAAAATTTCGTGACGTAGCAGATATAATCTGACCCTATGTAAAACCAGTACAGCAACATCTATTCAAGGAGCTGTATCTCTGGAAAGCATATTAGCATGCAACTCGCATCTTTCCCTGAAGAGAGTTGTGCGAGTTTATATCGGTTCCTTTTCGGTTTCAATATTCTTGGCGGGTATTAATACTGTTTTTTGCCCAAGATCTCAAAGTTTGGTTCCCATTGAAGTCTGGCCTTTGTTGCAAATAAACACCCAATGGAAGAAGACCAACTTATCTCTCGTTCCTAAAGTTCATCGAGGGGAGTAATTCGATGCTCATATTTGACAACCTTGTCGTGAAAAATGTCGATCTATGGAAGCCACCGCCCCTACATAGGAGAGAACGCGCTCCCTGAACTTCGTCACCAAGGACTCGGGAAGTAAACAAACTTTACCTTGTGAATATTACCATTATTGAAGTCCATGCCGAAATAGTTGGCACCAGAACAGTCTGCGTTTAAATGATGAGCACCAAAATGAATCAATATGTCCTGCTAAAGGGGCTTAGTGCTGAGGGGGGTACGCTGCTGAGGGGGGTTCGCTGCTGAG
>VCRD01006279.1:0-28170 GCA_006783055.1 Trinorchestia longiramus
GGGGGGGTCAGATGGGGGGAGCAGCTAACGGGGGGGTCAGATGGGGGGGCTAATGAGGGCATTTGGATGATGCGCGAAGTAATTTCCAGCACTTAATTATATATTTATCTTAACTGCTACATTTTTCTTTAGTGTTTTGGACTATTTTTTTCCATAGGTAATATTATATGTATTCATTTATACATTATTTTGTGTTTGGTTGACTTCAAGATTTTTTATTGTTGCCGTTTTGTGTCTGTAGCAACACCTTGTGTTGACATACACCTGCGTGTTGACATACATCCACGTGTTGACATACACTCACGTGTTGACATACACTCACGTGTTGACATACATCCACGTGTTGACATACACTCACGTGTTGACATACTATAGATATCGTAGTTCCAATCCTTATATTTTATTACGATTCGTAATATTATCATGTAATCATAAAAAATACGATTTTTATCAAATTTTGTATACTCCTTTAGCTTTCCGAAAATGTTGTCGAATATTTTACAATTTGCACGTGTTTAAAGGCAAAACGAAGACAAAAATATTGCAAAGCTTTGTATGCTGTAACTTTGCTTCCCTAAACTTCTCCGTGATCTGTCAATAAAAACTTAAAAAACTAATTTTTCGTTTTGATTTTCCCTCAGATCCAGTCGGGGGGCTTCCAGGGCGGTTGGGGGGAGCCCACTTCCCCCCTCACCCTCCTCCCCCTCCTCCCCACAGCGCTAGATACTCCCCAGACTTCTTGGACACCCACAGTGAGTCACCTAACTAACCTATGCCTATTTCATTACCCAGTAACCTAACTAACCTATGCCTATTTCATTTCCCAGTAACCTAACTTACCTATGCCTATTTCATTACCCAGTAACCTAACTAACCTATACCTATTTCATACCGTAGTAACCTAAGTAACCTATGCCTGTTTCATACCCTGGTAAAATAAGTAACCTATACCTATTTCATATCCTGGTAACCTAAGTAACCCATACCTATTTCATACCCTGGTACCCTAAGTAACCTATACCCATTTCATTACCTAGTGACCTAGTTACAAGGCAGTTGGTAGCAACACTAGTATTTAAACTATCATATGTTTCCTGCATTGCCTTCTTGCTAGATCTCCGGAAAATCTAGGTGCTGTCAGCGATGTGTATGGTGAACGATTTCATGAAGATTTAAAGATCATAGAAGAACATTATCAGGGTAGATAAGATGTACATATTATTGTTGAGTATTGTTGGAGTATCAAACGCGATAATCGTCAAGTTGAACACTCCAGAAAGAGTTATAAGCCTAAATTTTATTTTAACTTCTTTCCCCTATTAATTTCCCCCCTTAAAAATGTAACCCTCTGTCACGACAGACCACTACACCATTTCCCCTCACATAATGGTCACCATTTAGTCCTGCAGACCATTTCCCCTCTTAAAAATGTAACCCTCTGTCACGACAGACCAGCCTACCATCAGCCAGAGCGGAAGCAACATGGTGGATGGCGTCAATTTGGATGAAATAAAAGAATTTGCAAAGGCCTTCAAGATCCGACGTCTGTCCCTAGGCCTCACACAGACTCAAGTGGGGCAGGCCCTCAGCATCACGGAGGGTCCGGCCTACTCACAGTCTGCCATTTGTCGGTAAGAATCTAAATTAACCTGACAACTTGTCGTAATTAACCTGGAAGCTTGTCGTAATTAACCTGGCAACTTGTCGTAATTCACACGTGGGAATGTCTACAATAAATCGTAACTGAGGATACGTGAGGAAAGTTAAGGAAAAATTAACGCGTGGGTGGCAGTGACGGTGAGCGGAAAATAACAAAGTAGTTGACAAGTAAAGCATTGGAGTAGAACTAAAATGTTGTCATTGATTTAACGCTTGTGGATTTAAACTTGAAAATGATTATTTTTGGCAAGTATAGTGTTGGAAAATTACGAAATAAAACACGTACAAAACGGGTACGTGGTTCAATTGAAAACATTTCAGTTCACGTGAAATAAACTTTGAAAAATTCATATTATGTAATTGAGCTCACTATTTTGTTAATATAATTAATATATTTTCTCTCGTACGACCATGCAAGGAATTAGGAAAACTAGGATGTAGGTTGTAGTCTACAAATACATGAAAAATGATTATAGACAGGGTGGACCCTAATCAAAGTACCTTCAAACAACAATTAGTGCAGTAAGTCATAAGTTTTTTCTGTTAATGGCGTAAATGATGTGACTGATGACGCTGTAACTGCTGTAACTGATGACGTTGTAACTGATGTAACTGTCGTGACTGAGGACGCTGTAACTGATGTAACTAATGACCTAACTGCTACTAGCGCATTTGGGTATTTTTATTCAAAACGATAGACTTTATATGACTGTGGTTGTAGTTAACATGATTATAACTGTTATTCATATGAATAAGACTGTATTTTATATAAGTATGATTGATATTCATACCGATATGACTGTTACTCATATCAATATGACTGTTATTCATATGAATATGACTACTCTACAAGAATGAATATGAATCGAGAGTATCAACTCGCACTGCCCCCCCAGCGTAACCAGCAGGTTTGTAATTTCTTTCTTTAATAAATAATTGTCAATTTGGAAATGCCTTTTGATAGCACGGAACTTAAAATATGAGGGACTTAAAGATTGAATTTCCAGTCATCTTTTCCCTTTAAATTACCCACAGTACCAATATGAACACAGCCATCTCTGCTTCTATCACTCAAAGAATGCATCACAATATTATTTTGCGCTAATATTGTTTGAAATATCCCAGAAATAAACACATCGACTTTAAAGTTCCGTCCTGTCATTAAGATGAAGGCCGCGCGAATTTAAGTATATAAATATATATATATATTACATGCCTACACTATGTGTCGTCATTTATCTACAAAGGATGATTGCTTCCATGGTCGCTCTATAAGGCAAGTGATGTTAATGTGCTATTATGATTGTTTAAGTTTCATTTTTGTTTCATGTATCCTGTGGAGGGTGTAGCCACATAAGTACCATGTAGCTACCCTGGTAGCAACATAACCTTAATAAAACTGCCCTGGTAGCAACATAACCTTAATGAAACTGCCCTGGTAGCAACATAACCTTAATAAAACTGCCCTGGTAGCAACATAACCTTAATGAAACTTCCCTGGTAGCAGCATCAAAAACATGTAACTACCTTAGTTGGTAACATCAATATCAAGTAACTCCAACATCAATACCAAGAAACTCCTACATCGATACATAGTAAACCTACTATAGTTGACACCATGTGGGACATGTCGCTATCACAGTGAGTACAAATTACTAAATATATGCACTGGTAGGAACATACTTAGTGCTAGGCCCCCTAACTTACTAAAAATACTTTCGTGGGGACACAACCAGTTGTTGCTACTTTGTCTCTAGGCATATTGTTAAACGTGACTTGTTTTGAATCACTTTAAGAATCTACCCTATGTGAAAATTCTGTAGACATTCTATATTCCCTAGATGTAACTTGGTAGAAATCTCGTGAAAATTGTTCAGACCCTAGATGTAACTTGGTGGAAATCTGTGGAAATTGTTCAAACCCTAGATATAACTTGGTGGAAATCTTGTGGAAATTGTTCAAACCCTAGATGTAACTTGGTGTATAGTGTAAGAATGTGCTGTGTGACCCGCTTCTCATCCACCACATTTCTCTAGTTTCATCGTACATTTTATGTATGTAGGGGAGAACCATCGTTTCATTCAAAAACACAACATTTATGAAATACAATAATTTGTTGCTTCTTAAGCCTCGGTGGACCTAAAAATTACAATACACCAATTTACGTAAATTCAATTGAACTTTTAAACAGCCAGTTAAAAATGAATGCACAAGCGTTTCTAAAATGTAGGTTCCTTAAGTAATAATTGAACTTTTCATATATTCAAGCTTCATTTTGCATGCCTGCTTATGCATATATTGTTGGTGTTATCCATATATTGTTGGTTTCATGTATACGTATATACTCTAATCCGCCTACACCGGCCGGTATTATACCTACCTGACTCCTACACTAAGCATACACTTACGTGTGATGTTACACGCACGCTTAAAAGAAAAATCCCCTCCCTTTTTAAATGGGTTTTACAGCTATTTTCCTTACAACCCCCACACCCACCTTCCAGCCCCCACACCTACCTTACAACCCCCACACCTACCTTCCANCAGCCTCCACACCTACCTTACAACCCCCACACCTACCTTCCAGCCCCCACACCTACCTTACAACCCCTACACTTACCTTCCAGCTCCCACACCTACCTGTACGGTCTCCACATGCACCTGTATATCTCCACACGTCTCTATACAAACTACATACATATAAACATGTTGAACCGCTTTGCGTTCCTGTACAAACCCTATGTACCTATACAACCCCACACGTATCTGTAAAACCCCTACATGTACCTGTACAACTCTTACATGTACCTGTACAACCTCCCAATGTACTTGTACAACCCATGTTCGATGTCTTCTTTATATATGCATGAATTTGAGCATCTACTCAGTCTTTCAGTTCTCAATGTTATTTCCATTCCCCAATAATACCACCGCAAAAGTAGTATATGAAATGATAATGGTATATCATCATTTACATCGTTATGTTGATGATGACACACCATTATGATGTCATATCATTTGTTCAAACGACTTAAAGTGTAATTTAAATTTGTCATTAAAAATTCAAAAATGTGCGCACTGGACCATGATTAGACAAGTTCTGGTGCCACCGTACATGTTGAAATAAACATAAATTAATCATAAATATTTGGCTGGCCATAAATATTTAGTTGGCCTTAAATTTTTGAGTCGCCCATGAAACTTTATGTTTTTCAATTCTGAATATTTACGAAAAAAGTGAATTATATCGAAATCTGACAATAGATGAAAATGGCTAAAAATTTTAATGAAGTTAAAACTTTTGAAACCACATCAAGTTTTCATTTCCGAAAATATTTCAAGTCAGTCGTGGTGAATTTTATGCATCGGGAAGTGAATGAAATATTTAAAAAGTAAACACTTTGATAATGCGGTCAATGGAACTATTCAAGTATATGATTTGATCAATTAATATATGAAGTGTTTTCAAAATAAAAAAAAATGAATATACATTTATACGTAAATTCAGTAAAACAGAAATGAATGAGATGGATCATAAAAACCAAAAACTGATATTCTGTAATGCGTTTAATTCTATTTTTTTAAAGTAAAAGTCAAGCAACAAAATCAGCGTTACGACGCAGCAAATTGGGATTCTGTGGTTCATTTCTGCTGAGTAAAATCGAGAAAAATTGAAGTGTAGACTCATGTGCGTAGCTGTGCCTCAACAGATAAGTATTATTAACTGCTAACTTATTTATTATTGATTAAGAACTTTAATTTGCTGCCGTCTCAGCTTCACCCTCCATAGCTCTGGATACTTGAATAAAAACTGAAACTTTATCTTGGTCACGTGACTTCGAGCAACTTACGCACATACATCCAAATTAAAATGCCGCCATATTTAAAATGGCGTCCAGTATTTTATGTTTACGCAAGAATAAACGATTCTTAACATAAGTTGCATCGAAAAATTATCGATATGACTTACATGAAAAGCATATGTTTTCTTATTGAAATTATCACAAGATAATAGCATTTGAGTTCATTTGCCCCAAGAGAGAGAGACCTGATAATACGCAAAAATATTAATTAAGAAATTGGACCTCATGATAAATATTTGTTGATCAATATTTCATGAAAAATATTTTTAAAATATTTATTTAAAGTCAGTTTTTCGGAAGTGTTTTGTTATTGCTTTTGGATCATTGGTCGATCGACGGTTTTTGGACATGATTTCATTTTTGGCATTTATGAATTACTTTACTATAATGTACACAATACTGGGAGCGCAAAACATTTTCCCTAAATCCTGTTTAAATTATATGCCTTCAATGCACAACTTGTGCGAGTAAGAATCTTTAAAGCTGTTATAATATTTAACTACGACATGCCACACTCCAATATCTAGTTGCTCAGAAATAATGCCAATTTATTTGCATTTTTTGAAGTAAGAACTTTCATTTACGAATTTTACATATGAATAATATATTCTTGATAATTCAAGAATATATTTTACTTATGAATAATATATTCTTGATAATTCAAGCACAACTCAGACTCTTCGTTCGCTCAATGATCCCACTTCTGTTATATGAAAATATTATTAGTCTACGGTCTAAATGATCCACTTATGAAAATGTCATAAGTCTACGGTCTAAATGCTTCACTTATGAAAATGACATAAGTCTACGGTCTAAATGCTTCACTTGTGAAAATGTCATAAGTCTACGGTCTCTTTCTGATGTTTTCACCACTCCACTAGGTTTGAAAAGCTTGACATCACGCCAAAAAGTGCCCAAAAGATCAAACCAGTTCTAGAGAGATGGATGGAAGAAGCAGAAGACAGGTAATAACGTCACACTTATTTAAGTTCATAATTTATTTGAGGAAATTATCATTTATGAAGGCATGATGTTCTCTAACAGTCGCTCCCAATCTCAACTTCTGAACATAATTTATTTTTTTCCATTTTTGACTAATTATGAATTATTTTTAAGCCTAAAATTAACATTCATATGCTTTTATATTGTAATTCTCTGCCTTTTGTCTGTCACGAAAATGAGTAGGGAGCTACCAAGGCTAACTGGAGGGCGGAAACGATAAATGGTCTAATGAAGTTCCTAAATTCTACCTCACCTGATTTGGGTACTCATTTTAAAAAAAAACTTTCAACCCAGTTAAATACAAATCCTGTTAAAAGAAGGAAGAACCTTTTTTCCCCGACGATGTTAAAATATATTTGAAATGGAAGTTTCGTAAAAATTTTCCATGTCGAATAACATTTTCCTAAATTTCATGTAATTCACGTAGGCTTTCCGCCCTTCAACAAGTTCATCACGCTTTGATAATATAACTTGCACTCAACTTAAGAAACATTTATATTGCATGCTGCATGTGTACCTGTAACGTCTTTTTTTGTAAATGCATAGTCCTCTCCCTGTTTGACTGGTCACAACTAACCATGTGTTCATAACTAGTAACTCCACCAATCTCAATGATCCCTTTAACTTTGTGAGTAGATTTGATGTTCATGTGCATGTGCTTGATAGCGCCTTCATTTACTAATTGTCATTGGTTTAGATGCATAGATTCATTATAAAATAATTATTATTCAACTTGACTCATTTTGTTTTGATTTTTTAGTGGTAAAAACTAATGAATGTTTCCTTCTACTACATCATTCTTTAGAGAAACATAAAAAATTATTTCATAAGTATCTTCACTTCGCCAATACATGTCATGAGTATTGCTTACTTGTTTATCTTAGCCAAGGAAAAATTTTCCTACAGTAAATACTTAGGGTACAGCAAGAAAAATTCAACTAATATTCTAAGTATGATTATACAAAACGTCTATTCGTTTTTGTCGTTTACACAATCAACAAACTCTTCCTACACAAACGCCTCACTCTCGTTACACAATCATCAAATTCTCGCTACACAATTGCTGCAGTTTTCACTTAAAAATAACCTAGACTTGCGCAACTACTTGCGTATCACAAGTCTTATAAGTCTCATGAGTATAGGTCTCATACGTATAACAAGTTGCTTGAAACTGGGGATGGTCTTGGAAGACTGAATGCAAGCAAATGTCACTCCTATTTTCAAAAAGGGAAAAAAGAAGCACTCAATAACTATTCAGTCAGTCTAATATCTTTAATCAGAAAATCAATAAAAAGATTACTCAAAGTCTGTATAACAAAACAGCTCCAAGCCCAAGACCTGTTTACTGACACCCAACATGAATTCAGGGAAAAACGTAGATGACCAACAAAAAACCTCCTCGACTTTTATAGAGAAGCCAACTGCATATACGACTATAAAAAAGCGGAAGACCTGGTAAACCTCGACTTTTAAAAAGTCTTCGACTAAGTTCCCCATGAAAGACTAACGGTCAAAGAGGAGGCATATGGAATATGAGGCCACTACTCTAGATAAATACGAAACTGGCTCACTGGTCGCATTGAATGAGGGATGATTCATGATCAAGCCAGTGACCTGACGCCTGTAACATCAGGAGTCCCCCAAAGATGCGTTTTAGGCCCGCTCCTCTTCCTCATCTACATCAAAGATCTTGACGTCAGGATCATCAGTAAAATCAACATATTCGCAGATGCTCTGAAACGTTGTCGCAGAATGTTTCACCGAAAGAGATAGAACGACTATTCAATCAGATCTCAATCGTCTACTTCAATGGACTGAAATCTGGCAAATGAGCTTCAACATTGACAAATGTTCAGTCATGCATGTTGTTGCTAATAATCGGTATTTCCAACATACGGAACCACATATTTATTGAAGCAGTAGGGCAACTAAAGGATTTTGGTATCATCATCGCGGAAAAAAACAAGCGTGGTAAACAAGTGGAAAAAGCGTCAGAACATGCAAGTAGGATCCTCAATATGATTGCAAGAAACCTTGAATGCAAGTCAAAACACATCATCTTACCGCCCTACAAAGTGTTAGTTCGAACACGGTTAGAATATGCAGTAGAACTGTGGTTTTCTACCCTACGAAGAGACATTAACAAACTGGAAAAAAATTCATCTTAAAGCAACGGAGGTGATTACTGCACTCCGTAATCTCAACTACAAAAAGCGTCTTCAGCAGCTTGGGCTCATCTCCCTAAAACAAAGAACACAGCGAGGACAACTCTTGGAGACTTTCAAATATCTCAATGGCTTTAGCCATGCTACCTTAGAAGAGCGTTTTGACAGAGACGATAACGTGTGAACTAAAAATAACGGTCATAAACTAATAAAAAGAACTTTCACAATGCCTCATGTTTTAAACTTCTTTCCAGTCAAAATTGCCGGAACCTGGATCCAGCTACCCAAAAATATCGTTTTTGTTGGTACTGTGAACACATTCAAAAATTGTCACGATAAATATTGTATAAGGAACCTCTCCAGTTCTCTAATACATATGTTTGTGGTGTGTTTGCGTGACTGAATTGCTTGTAAAAGATTAAGGTGTGCACACGCGGCTGAGATATCTATGTTTGATTGAGGTGCATATATGTGATTGATGTTTTTACGATCAACATCATAGGACTTGGGCAGCAACCCAAGAATGGACTAAACGGTTCATTTTTGCTGACATATTCTATTCTATTCAACATAACACAACAACGCAGTATTACATCATATCATAATGTGGCATTACAGTACATACACCACAATATTATGTTACACTCTAATGTGACATTGCATTATCCTACATTTATCAACAGTAAGAATAGTATACTAAAGATTTTACAAAAAATATCATAATTTTAATAAATTTTGTCGAATTTGAAAACGAATATTATGCATCACTTGAATATTTTTTGTACAGATTCAATTTGGAAGTGCGGTGCATGTTCATTTGTGCAAGGAAAGAAGTGCAACTGCAAAAACTTCGATCAAACTGACTACTCAAAGTTTACACTGCACCTTAAGTTGTAGCTGATTCTACAAAACTTTATATTAAAATATCAACTTCTATCCCAACATACGCTAACGATTAAAGTCGTATCTCGATGTACGAGAGTCCTAACTTGCGATTTATTTAACGTACGAATGGTCATTTGTTTCAGATTTCTGCCCATGGATTGAATCAAAAAACATTCGTATGTTGGGCGGAAATCTGAACCAAATGACCATTCGTATGTTAAATAATTCGTAAGTTATGACACTCGTATGTCGAAGTACCACTGTATTGATATTTTAAATCAAGCCAAAAACAATTAATTTTTGAACAGCGTTTTTCCTTATGTACTGCAAGTACATAAAATTTATTCATTTCCAACATATTTATAGTAAAAAAATGGTCACCTCCAGATGAAAACACGTCCAGAAGATCCTAACATGATAGATTTCTGAAGGTCAAGTTGGAATAACCAACTTTTTTAGCTCGTCAGAAGAAATGAGGGCGTCTAGCAAATCGAGCTCGAGCTCATCTTAATATGAGCAGCATGCGCGAAACTTGCTCAACTTTTCGTATTACTCGAAACAAACTCAAAGTAAGTTCAGCAATAAGCAACTTGGTCTGTAATTGTGGTAATGAAGCTGCATTATTCCAGGGTCTATAATTACACATTGTTCTAGGGAGATGCAACTTTTGTAGGCATTCAAATTAAGGCAAGGGTCGTGAAGATCTGAATTTTGTTGGGCTTTTGGTGAGGTAGGTGGAAGCTTGCAGTTACAAGGGGGACATAAACAGGGGCTGGAGCGATTAATGAGCCCCTTTCCCCCTCCCCCTATCTCATCCTCCTCTCTCATTCCTCGCTCTCATTACATGATGTAGCGTTACATTTAGAAGTGGTGCAGATATCTGCATCCGCATCCGTGAATCCGTGAATAACTGGATGATTTTTGAGATCCGCATTCACATCCACACTATTAAATGTCGATGTCATATGGATGTGTTGAATGATGCATTAATATAGTAAAAATGTCATATTTCCTTGCATTTAGTGGACAATTGGAAACCAATCAACTAAACTCTATGCTGTGTTTGATAAATACGTCTTGTAGTGCTTGTATGATGAATAGGATAAAGTTGAAGACTGATATGTGCTTATGCAAGGGACAGACTGGGCGCAACAAGGGTGAACATGTAATATGATACTGAAGAACTTTGCCAAACAGATATTTCCAAAAAAACAACCAGAATTATTAACAAATATCAATGAATGGAACGCATACGGATGTCAGAAGATCCTTTCCTTTGGTGGCGCACGAATGTTCAGTCGTCTCCTTCCCTTGCTACACTTGCTAGGACATACTTAGCCTGTCCCTCCAGCAGTGTAGCCAGCGAGCGCCTGTTTAGTGGAGCTGGCAACTTCTATGATGAGAAGATCCAGGTTAGCTCCAGAGCGAGTACAGAAACTTTTGTTTTTGAAACACAACTTGTCAATAATTACCTACAATTATTAACCGTAAGTAAGTAGCAGCCTTTACTGAACAGGTAGTGGCTGGAGAAAGGGGTTGGTAGGGTGTATTTGAGTTGGATCTTCGTCTTGCATCCTAGTAACACAGATGATGTTGCCACTCAATACTATTATATAACTTGCAAATTTGTTTTATTTGAGTATCATTTTACATTGCATAAGTACATTTATGAACTCACTAAATTACTTAACTACATTCATTAATTGCATCCATTGAAGAAAGTAATCCCTCCGATATTATAACTATTTTCATTCATTATCTGTGACTGGAACTCATTTTTCATAGCTCAATACAAAAATGCAGGACACATACATTCGCATATACGGATATTTGAATTTAAAATCCGCATCTGCAGCAGCGGATGTTGAAAAATTCACATGCGATACATCTCTAATTACATAGCACCACAATGTGGCATTGCATTGTGACACAATGTGGCATTACAATGCGATACAATATACATTACTCAAATTCTACCAACCAATTTTATAGTACAAATCAATTTTGGAATTACAATGAAAATGAAAGGGCGCTCGTGAAGTGCATATGCAAAATTTGGGTTGAATTTACGAGTAAATTTTTCCATCGCGTCAGAAAATGTGAACAATTGTCTTTTGAATGCGCTTTTTTTAGGGTTTTTAAATATTGATAATAAGTTTTGAATATTACTATTAGGTAAAATATATTAATTGTTATATTAATATTATTATTAATTAAAATATTAATTAGGTCCTGAATATTTTCATGAGGGAGATATTAATTTGTCCTTAATATTATAATTAGTTGGAACTGAAGTCGTGGAGTTGGAGTCGTGGCGTTGGAGTTGTGGCTTTAACAACAATATAAAGTCATGCATCAACAATACTCCAGCCAAGTTACATCATCTCTTTATGTCTTTATCGCAGACCTTTTACTTGTATTAATCTGGTGGAGCCACTCTCAGCCCACTTCTGCTACACTCAGCCCACTTCTGCTACACCCAGCCCACTTCTGCTCCACTCAGCCCACTTCTGCTACACTCAGCCCACTTCTACCACACTCAGCCCACTTCTGCCACAGTCAGCCCATTTCTGGTACACTCAGCCCACTTCTGACACACTCAGCTCACTTCTGCCACAGTCAGCCCACTTCTGACACACTCAGCCCATTTCTGCCACACTTAGCCCACTTCTACCCATACTATACCCATACTATGCCCACACTATGCCCACACTATGCCCACACTATATATCAAATGAAATTTCCTTTTATGCGTAAACTAGTGTGTATGCCCGTTAAAAATAACGGGGTTTTAATTATCATTCATTTGAACGAAAAACTTACAGCAACAGATTCTCAGACCTAATCAGAAAGTCTACGGATTTAACTCCAATGGTTAAGAATCTTTATACCTGAAAGTCTACGGATTTAACTACCAGTATTTAAGGGAGACTCCCATTGCAATAACATAGGAGAAATGAAGCACAAAAAATATATAAATTTATTTATTTAAGGAGACACCTGGTATTTTATTATATAGTGTTGATTATTCCTGTTTCGCCAATAAGAGATCGTCTCCATTTCATAACGTTTCCCCGACACATATTAACAAGTGAAATTAGGTCTCCATTTTTTATTCTCTTCTCATCGCGTAACGGACGAAATATCTCCACAGATCATAGAATTTTGCTGCAAGTCGTCATACGCTTACAGTATATTTCAAGATCAGTGGAAAAACAATTTCAAATATATTTTCAGGACAAATTCTGTGTTTCGCCGAGAAGCAGTCGCATGGTACGGCACTCAATTTTTAGAAGGAATTATATAGAATGCATTTGTATTGACAAGGGAAGAGTCAAAACACCATTTTGCTTCTTCTACTACGGCTGAAAAACGTTGGTCGTACCTTCCTGAGAATAACAAGCATAAGTTTTCGTGAAGTATAAAACAATTTACACATTCCATACAATTTAACACTAAACTTTTTTGATTTGTAATAGACTACTAATTAATATAGATTTCTAAATAATAGTGTAGAATCCGTATTCAGAGTGCAGAGCAATTTTTGTGTGTATAAATTATTGGATGTCACAATTATTTTAAAGCTTTACTTGATAAATCACGTCTTTTTCAGATACAAGAATGGCGGCCACACTCTCACAGACTTCATGGGGAATGAGCCCACCAAGAAGAGGAAGCGTCGCACTTCCTTCACTCCCCAAGCCTTAGAAATCCTCAACTCTCACTTCGAGAGAAACACCCACCCGTCGGGTAAGTGGGGAATCATTTTCTATATTCTACCCACCCGTTGGATAAGTAAGGAACCATTTTCTGTATTGTACCCACCCGTCGGGTAAATGGGGAACCATTTTTTGTATTCTACCCACCCGTCGGGTAAATGGGGCACCATTTTCTATATTCTACTTGCCTGTCAGATAAGGGGGAGGCCATTTTCTTACCTGTACCAACAAGTTATATGAACAGAAATATCACTAGTTACTGTGATCCAAAATTGCGCTCATTTATTGCTAAATTTTAACGAAGGAAACGAAAATTTTACTCGTCATAGAACCTATTTTTTTCAAATGAAAAAATGATCGTGAAGGTTGTAGATAGAATAGTGTAGCAGCATAATTTGATCACGTAAGAAATGCTAGAAGTATTCAAAATGTTGGTTGCCTTGTTAACGTTGCATAGGATGAGGCAAGAGAGACAATCCTCCTTAAGATTCAATAAGGAGAGAACTATGAGAGGTGAAGAACTTTGAAAATTTAAAATGATAAAAGATCGTTGGAATTTAACTAACAAAAGTGATGTCTTTATTTAACCTATGAACATAAAGTGCCGCAAGATGCACCCAGAGCTGTTGGTCGCTTGTTTGACACTCCACTTACACTTCAACTTTTCTCGTTCGGATTGAAATGAGACTCTAGTATTCCCATACTCTTTATTTTAGCCCACAAACTTTTTGCACGTTTTTTAATGGCCTGCGTCCATAGTTCAGTAACAAAGCTTGCCTTCTCTACGAAGCTTGCATACATTTTGCATCCCTCTCGAAGAGGTGCCAGATGGCCATAAATTAACTCATTCGACGTGGTCATTATACACGTATGTACACCAATGCTCCGTTCGGATGTGAACTTTTAACCCTGCCTGATACCCTAAGCTCCTCGTTACAGTGTTGCAAATTTCCCCATTGCACTTTTACTATTGAAAGTTCCTTATTTCTTATAAGAAAGCATTATTTTCATTAAGCATCCAGATCATCGTAACATTGGTTTGTTTTTGCGAGGTAATTTTTTTTGCCTTTCCTAGAATACTAAATTCTTATGTTACTACCACGAGCCCGTTCATTCTAATCTCCTCTTGTTTTCAGGGCTTTTATGATAAATTTCCAGTTAATCTCCATGACTCTTAATAATTCTACCCTATAGAGAACGCTACTTTCCATGCTTCATGATTGCACCTTGAGTTACAAAATAAAGAATTTCGTGCAACCGCTTATACATATTATGAACACATTTAATGGTGTAAAGAAACTATGCAAACGTTTCTAGTGTTTAAAGTCCTAATAATAATTGCATAAAAGCAATGGCGACTAAGTTCAGAAAGACAAACTCAAGAAAAAGGAATTCATGAATAAATCTAAGGAAATTTTTGCATTATGGTTAATTTTGCGTTATGGTGACGTTCTATGGCCTCCACGATTTCCAGATATAAGTACTCTTGACTTTCGTTCTGAGGGTATTTAAAGAGAAAAGTTTTCCTGACAATGCTTGAAAATGTACATAAATTTAAACAAGTATATTTCAAGAAATCAAGAACTTAACTCCAGAAATGTTGGGTGAAGGAATGAAGAACACCATTAAAAGGCCCAAATTTGTTTACACAATAACGTAGGTCGCCTAAGTGTTATAATACTCCCCATATGAAATATACACTACATTTTAATATTTGTGCGTTCATTTTAAACGAGTGCGCTATATACGCTCAAACATGTATATACGTTAGCTAAGTCTAAATAAAACCTACATATATGTACTTTCTTCTTGTTTCTCAACTAAGTATAAAAACCATCAGCTGACAAATTATGCGAATGTTGAGCAGTGTTCTACCTACTATTATTTTCTATTTATAAAATTTTCTACTCCTATTTCTACTTATACATACATTTCATTTATTTATTTGTTTACTATAATGACCAGCAAAATCTTGTCACTAATTCGTGTCTCCCAATGTGCAGGTGCAGAAATCACGGCAATGGGAGAGCAGCTGGGATACGAACGAGAAGTTGTACGCATTTGGTTTTGTAACAAACGTCAAGCCCTCAAAAACACGGTGCGAATGATGGCCAAAACAACTGCTCCCCCTTCAGGACAAACTCCTGCTCCCCACCCGCCTCCTCTGCCCCCGCATTCTCAAATCAACTGAAACTGGGGACGCTTAGACACTAACCACATTACATCGCCACCTCAATGAGTATGGTGATGGTACAGACTCTGAGAAGTACTAATCGATGAGCAAGGTGCGTACCAGTACTGAAGCTTGAAACTCATAGGCCTTGAGGTTGACCCTTGAGGCATCACGGCCATAAAACTGACTCTTGAAGCACCACGGCCATAAAACTGACTCTTGAAGCACCACGGCCATGAAACTGACTCTTGAGACACCACGGCCATGGAACTGACTCTTGAAGCACCAAGGCCATGGAACTGACTCTTGAGGACTCTACTGCTGTATCTTGAGGCAGTCGCTTCATAGTAAACTGTTTATACACTAGGATTACAGTTCTGACTCTGGAGGTATACCATACCGTGAGACTGTACCTCCAAGGTGTTGTGTTCGAGTACAAACTGTCAAAGTACCCAGGTGTTAGTACTGACTCTTGAGAAACGAGCTTTCTAGTGCTTGTGTTTCAAGTGCAGGGACTTTTTATTATTGACTTCTGAACTATTGGCTCATGGCTAGAGGATACCACTCAAATATCCTTTACGCAACTTGCTATCTCGACATTATTATACTCCTAAGCACCATATACCTACCAAGTAGCCTATTGGTAATTGTGTGTATCCACACAATCATGGTCAACTTTTTGTTAACATTTTTGTTCCACCTTTTCTAAGGTGTAGGCGCAAATCACAAGGCACAATTTTTGTGTTTGATGTTACCTTTTCATTCTTTCGTGTAGAAAGAATACGCAAAAGTGCACAATTAACAGAAGTGGATTAACACAATCAACCAAAATCCACTTCAATCTAGCCATAAAATCTGCTTAGGGGAATTTATGTGGCTGGTTTTATAAATTATTAATGGAAACCTGAATTATTGTTCGTTGTTATTATATTTCTTATGTATGAATAATTCCGTGAGTTACAACACCTTGCGGATTTTTTGGGAATGAGTCATTTTAGACTGCAAAGCCTTTAATGAAATATCAGGGGAGAAAGAAAGTCATATCGTTTTTCCCAACACATTTATTTTATTTTAAAAATTCACATAATGCTATTTTTACTATAAGCAATTATTTCTCTCATATCCTATAAGTTCTCTCCCATGGACAACAAGCTTTTTGATGCCTCCTTAACAACAAATTCTTAGATATTATAGAGAAAAACAAATCTAGGTCATATTTTCGTTGTTCGTAATTTTCATCAATTTTATTGCTTAAGGGATGCTGTAAAGACCTGAAGAAATGGTAATCAAAAGGAGCAATACCAGGTGAATAAGGTGGATCAGTCAAAACCCCTCAATTGAAGCTTATAAATTTTTCTGTTATTTTTGCTGTATGAGGTCTAGCATTATCGTGATGAAGCACAACACCTTTTCGATTGAGTAATGCTGGTCTAATTCTTAATGAAGCAGTTCTTAGATCACCAAGCTGCGAACAATATTTTGCAGCTGGAATTGTTTAGTTGGAGCCTACTAACTGATTATGAATTAATCATCTCGTACCACCATAAACAGAGCATGATCTTCCTAGGGTGAAATCCCTGTTTTGGAACTCGTTGTGGACTCTTTGATTTCGATTTGATCATTGTCCTTTCTGTTGAGTATTGTAGTAATGAACCCATTTTTCGTCTCCAGTAACAATTCTTTCCAAAAAATGGGTCCCGATGGTTCTATGAAAGCAAAGATATGCAGACAATACTTTCGTTGAATATCTTGGTTTTCATTGATCTTCATTCAAATCGTGAAGACCCCATAGTTCAAGTTTTAAAATTTTTCCTCGTTCATGACAGCATGAAATTATGATGGTATGTGTTCGATTGAATTGTTGAGCTAATTCTCTGCTGGGTAATTTTGCATTGACCCCAACAGCATCTTTAATTGCTTCTTGGTCAATTGATTTTGGAATTCCCGAACGTGATCGATTCTTGAGGCTTAAATCTCCAGAGGAGGTTTTTGCAAACCACCGTTGGTATTTTCGATCATCAAAACATTCTTCCTATGGACAGTTCAAATGTTTCTGGTTGCTTCTGCAGCAGAAGTGCACTTTTTGTATTCCTATAGCATACAATGTCTCAGATGCGCGTCAATAATATCCATTTCTTGAGGGTTAAGCTAGTTAAAATTGATTTAGTATTACTAATTATTATTTCTGATAGACTGGTTATAAGACATCCGGACACTAATTTAGTCAAAAATAGGTAATTGTACAACTTTTAGGCTGCTGGAAAATGATAAAAAAAACGACATGAATTTTTTGCAACCTAATATTTTTTTCAATTAGCTTCACATTCTCATGAATTAGTTATCAAATTGGGGAGTATCACTGAGAGGTGATGAGTTACAAATTTCTTTTGTTTACATAAATTCTGAAACATATAAGACTTTCTATGCGTTCCTTGAGCGACTTATATACCGTACCAGGTTATACATAACGTATCAGATTATACATAGCGTACCAGGTTACACATGACGTATTAAGTTATGATGCTTATCGTTTTATTAATTCGAAATATTAATTTAGCGAACGTAGAAAATGTTTACATTTTTATTGTGTATAAATCAGGTTGATCGTTCAATATTAATTTAAGGTGTATGATTACATATAGAGAACTCGCCACGCAGTATTCAGCCGTGTCGAATGCAACAAATTTGAGTTCGTTTTCAACACAAAAAGCTTGCGGTTTCAGTTTTATGTATTCAGTTATATGTATTCAGTTATATATATATATGAATGCTTGAGTTATGTGTATTTGTTAGCTTTAATGTAACGTGTCTTGTAAGTTTCATATTTCCAGATGCTTGAAAAGCGCAAATGTTTACGGCTGTACATAGTAAGCAGCGCAGCTGCAAAGGCAGGTATATATGCATATAAATACGTATATATGTATATATGCAGGTATATTCATAAATGTGATTATATGGATATATACATATACGTATGTACTGTATATATATTCAGTACCTTGTTTCTATTTGTAATAATAAATGTTATACATGACACAAGCCATCGCATATATCACGTTCACGTACGCATACATCACGTACACTTACACTTACACCACGTACACGTGCACACCGTACACGCGCACCACATACACGCACACCACATACGCGTACACATACACCACGTACACGTACACCACGTTCACGTACACGTACACGTACACCACGTTCACGTACACGTACACCACGTACACGTACACGCACACCACGTTCACGTACACGTACACCACGTACACGTACACGCACACCACGTACACGTACACGTACACTGTCCCTCACAGGAACTGACTGTTGTCTTCGTACCTCGCAATTCCATAAGGACGCCGTGAAGGTTTTTGTATATTTTGTATATAATGGAATCTGTTCTAAGTTTTCTCATTCGGCTGCTAAAAAGCAAGCATGTGTACAGTCCATACAGTAACACAAGCTATGTAATGCAGCTGTGAATGTGACACATGTACACATTCACAGTCAATGTGATGTGGACATTTGCTGTCAGTGTGATGTGAACATTCATTGTGAATGTGATATGAACATTCGAGAGAGCGATTGTGGATGCCATAAAACATTCATATTAATATTGACGCCACATTAATATCACTAAAAGTTGAGATCTATTCAAATAACCTTAGAATATTATGAAATGAGCAAACTTTATTCGAAAGTTTAGCGCATAAAGAACAAATACAGAAACGTTGAGAATTAAGTGAGAGCTTTGTTTGGTTTCATCTTTTTCTTTTACTATTTTGAATGTAAAAAAAGATTTCATGTGGTATTGGCTGGAAAACAGTCATTGCTACAGGCTGGAAACCAGTCATTGCTACAGGCTGGAAACCAGTCTTTGCTGCTGGCTGGGAACCAGTCTTTGCTGCTGGCTGGAAACAAACCTTTGTTATTGGCTGGAAACCAGTCTTTGCTGCTGGCTGGAAACCAGTCATTGCTACAGGCTGGAAACCAGTTATTGCTACAGGCTGGAAACCAGTCTTTGCTGCTGGCTGGAAACCAGTCTTTGCTGCTGGCTGGAAACCAGTCTCTGCTGCTGGCTGGAAACCAGTCTTTGCTGTTGGCTGGAAACCAGCCTTTGCTGCTGGCTAGAAACCAGTCTTTGCTGTTGGCTGGAAACGAACCTTTGTTATTGGCTGGAAACCAGTGTTTGCTGCTGGCTGGAAATCAGTCTTTGCTGCTGGCTGGAAACCAGTCTTTGTTATTTGCTGGAAACTAGTCTTTTCTATTGACTGGGAAATTTTTAGTGTGTTCAGTAGGTGGTACACTGGAATGTCAATTGAAAACTGACTAAATTTCTCAGGTGGATACCTGATGAGTCTGTAGACTGGACACCAGTCAAGTCTGTAAACTGGATACCAGTCAAGTCTGTAGACTGGATACCAGTCAAGTCTGTAAACTGGATACCAGTCAAGTCTGTAGACTGGATACCAGTCATTCCAGGTTGTGCACAGTCCTCTTTTGAAAAGGACATGCAGTTGTTGCTGACTGGATATCGGGGGAATGGATATCATGGTCACAGACTGGATATCAGTGAACATTGTCAACCACACAATGTTCAGAAGGAAATTTTCATTCATTACAAAAACTTTAGCAGTGGAGTCTCCTGCAACACGTTGCTTCGTTTGGCTTCTGTGGCTTTAAAGTAGAAAGTATAACTTGTACATAACTAGTCCCAGACTAAATCTTACGACTGGCCAGTTATTGTAACTGGCTAGTTGTCATGACTGGCTAGTTATTGTAACTGGCTAGTTGTCATGACTGGCTAGTTGTCATGACTGGCTAGTTGTCATGACTGGGTTGTTATCATTATTAGTTGTAAGTTGTAAATACCTTAGTGAAACTACCAACTCCATTTTGTGTACATAACGTGTACGTCGGACAACATTCCCAACGTTTACGACATCTCTAATGTTTACATTTATGACGTTTACGACATCTCTTGTGCTTACATCTTTGACATTTATTACATCTCTAACGGTTACATCTCTGACCATTACATTTCTGACGTTTATGATATCTCTGACGTTTGCAACATCTTTGACGTTTCCATCTATGACGTTTACAACATTTTTGACGGTTGTATCTCTGACGATCAGTTAGTGCAGAGATATTCTTTTAGTTATTTTAAATAATAAAACCTTTTGCAATTTCAGCCTCTTTTGTTTGTTTGTTTGTTTGTTTGTTTGTTTGTTTGTTTGTGCCTGCGTGCATTTCATGTTGTTGCCCGTATGCTCTGTTTATTTTATTAAATGAATGAAAACATATGAACATTGTATGTGTATTTAAACAAGCTGGGACGATTAACATATTTGTATTTTATATTAAGTTTCAAACTCATTCTCTGCTTTCCAACGTTGCAGCTGCAGTTACAGCTTTACAGCTGCAGTTACAGAGTTACAGCTTCAGTCACAACGTTGTAGCTGCAGTTACAGAGTTACAGCTGCAGTTACAGAGTTACAGCTTCAGTCACAGCATTACAGCTGTAGTTACATTATTACAGCTGCAGTTATAGCTTTATAGCTGCATCTACAGCGTTACAGCTACTGTTTATTGACTCACGTGAAAAGGACGACCCACACACAGCCGTGCTGAGTCGGAAACAGCTGTTGTGTCAAAAACAGTTGTTGACCTGGAAAAAGCTGTATTGTCATAAGAACAACTGCGCAGACTCAGAAACAGCTATTTCGAGTAACTACTTCAAACAGCTATTTTAATTGACTGTTTTTCTTACGTTGTTCCATGTTACCTTCACGCCTCTAACAGTCATGTCTTCAACTAAACAAACGTAAAGTTTTTACGTTTTTTGGCAATTTTGCATGCAAAAAAAAAGAGGATCTCAAGCCTCTTTGTTGCCAGAAAGCAGCTTGTGAAAACCAGCAGGAACTAGAAAATAAGGCAGTTTTAGTAGTTGCTTGCGTAATTCATGGTGTGAACTGCACCACAAGTTCAACTGTTCAATTGATTAACTGCCTGTTCAAGTTGTACAAAGTCCCATGTTGTGTGCTGTAAGACCTTTAAACTTGTTTAACATTTCTATACTAGAAGTTCATACATGTGGGTGCGTGTTCGTTCATGTGCGCTCACGTTTGTCACGACGTATGTCCGTCTAAGCGACTCTTCATACCTACATGCTACGTTAAAGCTTCTTATTTCATAATTCTACTCTATCTTGTTAGAAATATTCAGTATTTATCTCTAATTTTAATTACTTTGCAATAATTCTTCATAAATTGACACTCTAGAGACTACTGTACGAATTTATTAGTTCCTCCATATGAATTAAAAGCTTCTCACTTCATGTACGAATATCCTGATAGAGTTTTTCCCTGAAAATAACCAGTTCCGATTTTTCCCAGAAAAATATCCAGTTCTGGTTCTTCCTTCAAAAATACCCAGTCTGGGGGCCTCTCAGAAAAACACCCATTTCGTTTTTTTCTGGAGAATATCCAGTTCGAGGGT
Organism: Trinorchestia longiramus; assembly: GCA_006783055.1. Lineage (NCBI taxonomy): Eukaryota > Metazoa > Arthropoda > Malacostraca > Amphipoda > Talitridae > Trinorchestia > Trinorchestia longiramus. The sequence continues at coordinate 21,971 of VCRD01006279.1, forward strand.
TTCTCTAGGACACAACCCAGTTCGGGGTTCTCCCTAGAAAATACGGAGTTCAGTGCTCTCTCTCTGGAATATTCAGTTCTGGGTATTCTCTGAAAAAATTTCCATATGGAAATGACTTCTGTTTTACGTTCCTCAAAAAGAACCCGCACGACCAGCATAGCTGGTTTTCGGAATCCATTCTGTGCTGTTTTTGTAAAAATTAATATGTATTATTTTATAAACTCCAGCTTCGGTGGTCGGTGATAAACTGCTGAATTAACTTGCCGATGATTCACTATATTTTGTTATGAAATTAGAATTTTGTCTTTGGAAGTGTCATTCCTTAAAAATTTAATTATTCGAAAATTATGGATACGAAAAAATTCTCCCTCGTCTTAATTTTCCAGAAAGATAATTTTCTGATAGCTAAATTTCTCGGGGAATGAATCCCGTAAAATGAAATTCTTCACAAGATATTTTTTTTGAAAATTATTCAAAGAAATCACATGTTTCTGAAATTCCTCCTTCTGTATTTTTGTCACATAATTCTGCAGTTAAATCATGAAAGCGAACACGGATATGTGGTAGAACTAACACATCTGGCGCGTATATATATAACTACAGTAGTAGTTTAAGCTGCGTTAATTATTCTTACAACTAACACAACTAAATCTTTGAGTTTAGACAGGTAACTTTTTGGTGCATTTAAGTCTACTTATGTGCGCATACTTTGTTATTTATTATTATTATTTCTGTGATATAAAATTAGTAAATAAATTCCACGTTGCAAACTGAGTTCTTAACCCTTTGCCGGAAATTATTGAAATGATTAAATATATTCGAGATTTCTTGTTCATACCACTTAGGCTTAATACCTCAACAGCATGGCGCTGGTGTATTGTGAGGCATAACACTCCTGGTAAATACTGGTCATGAAAGATGTATACAATACCTCATCAAATTTTCACAAGTAAATCCATTTTTGTTGTTCATAATCGATGCCTTACGTTTACATAAACTTTCATGATATTCTGAGATACTGACCAGAAATGCAATCAATTTCGTGATATAATAACCCCATGGGGTGTCATGTAACTCTCACGATGAATTTGAGAGAGATAACCCAGTCTTCTTTTGTTGGATGATTTATGAACAAAAATGATCAGAAGTTGAACGGGAACCAACACTGAGATCTTTAGAAGGAACCAACACCAAATTTTGAGCACAACACACAATAAATAATTCGAAAAAAACAAGGGAATAAAATGATAAAGGAAATAAAATACGATGCGGGAAAGTTACAAAATGAAGGCTACAAATCTGTGCACCAGAGTACAGCAATGAGTTTTCCTGAATTAGTTACGGCTTTAATAAGGTAATTACATATCATGCACGATTTAGCTATTTTCGAACTGTCAATATATGAATTAAAGGAAAGCACAATAATTGATACGAGCTTTAGATGCCCGCTAGCAACATTAAGAGGAATGCCAAGACTTACATAAAAAGCAAAATTTAAATCAAAACTAGGAATCAAAAGAAAGTGTGTTCGAGAATCGAGATCTACAACGCACGACGCACAAAATATAATTTGTAATATGCTAAATATTCATCAGATCAAAGAAACCATCCAGAAGGCTGAGATATAATACTACGCATTGAAGTGCAGCAAGCAATTTCACTGAATGAATAATGATTTCAAAAGGCTACATCATGATATTTCAAACATAGAATTGAACCATTTTTGGATTAAACAAAATATGAATAAAAACCAGATATCATATACCTAGATTAAAAATGAATCTACTGTAGCATAATACCTAAACTGGTATCTGATAACCTGATGCAGAGGTTCCCACTTCCTGTAGAAGCAGGGAATTGTCGGGCAGTGTGTTGGTGAAGTATGTACGTGGTGGACAGTGACTGTTGAGGTTTGGAGCTCCGAGAAGCTCACGCTGCTGGGAAGTTGCATCATTGTTGACGTACCGGATTGCACTCGTGTTTTAAGCCTAATGGTCGCAATTCTACAGTATTTTATAGTACGAGTTCGCTGACTTCTCTTTGCTTTGTTCTTCACTTCGTGACGCTCTGAGTGACTAACGTGTTGCCGGTGCCGCTTCCATCAACTGCTCTCAACGCGGACACAAAAACGCACAACCTCTCTTCAAGCGACAAGTATCCCTATGATAATGCTAGTAACTGAATCTACTTGCCTGATGTTCTACGAGGACAGACCAGTACTTCAACACGAAACCAAACCTCATCTCGCTCGCTGCGTTTTCGATAGCCTCGCAACGCTATCGCACTCAACCAACTGCCCAGCGTGCTCAACGAGCACACTTTCGCAGAAGCATAGGCGTCTCGATTGGGATGCCAACTACTAATTTATACATTATGTCACAACTCGCCCGATCATAAGCTAAGTATATTGTTATTACGATAAAAGGCATAAAAGATATAACGTATCATAACTTGTATCATAAAGGGGCTTGGAGTTGAATCCATCAAATTGAATTACTCAGACTGAATTCAACTATAATTACGAGTAAAATACCTATCAACAAGAAAGAAAAGTAAAATACATGGAAAAGTGACCAATGACCAATATTTTTTAATAAAAAATACTATTATTACTTAGCATGACCAATACGTTAATTTTGGGACACACCTGAATCGATTCTTCAGAACACAGATCACAAAGAGCTGCATAGACCACTTGCCATTTTTATTTCATAATACTCCCATGGAAAATTTATTAGTTTTTAGCAACATCAGAAAATTTTAAGAGTAAAATTAATGAAATAAAACAGGGTTCATTCTTACCCTTCAAGACTCTGAATTCCTAATAATGACAATGATTTAGTTTATGGTCTGAAATAGTACAGAATTGTACCACATAAAAATAAACAAATAATAATTCTTAAGGTACAAAATTTAGGGACAATTGCTTATGAAAATCTACACCTGAGGAAATTTCAGGCTAGACTGTCTTTAGGATTTGACCTGCTCATATGAACACTGTTGAATCACTCACTATAGCACAGTCACTGATTTATCAATATTGTCCAATCGAGGCAATTCCTAATACTTGACTTTGCTCTAACAATTCTCAATGAAATCACCAACACTTGATACTCTAAACATCACAAAAGAACATACACCAGCAAGTTAAACAAAAATTAGACAAGACTGACAATACTTAAGACATAGAATGTCTCAATGAAAACACCAACACTTGAAAAATAAACACAAATACAGTTAAACACAAAAATTAGACAAGACTGAAAATACTTAAGACATAGCATGCTCACCAGGGAATTTTAACCTAACGTCACATGTTGAAGTTCACGAATGGCGTGGCTGGAGAGAGCTACGTCCAGACAATGAGCGTGAAGATGTTGCCAGACTATAGTTTTGATTGTGAAATACTTTCTGGCTAACGCTCTTAATATTAATATTATTATTATAATGTGCACTAAATATGCACGTTTTAATTGTAAAGAGTTCGTAAAAATCACTCGAATTTTAGTCTTATTTTTATTAGTAAAAATAAAGGTTATATTAATATTTGTAATTTTATAAGCTTTGAAGGGGTAGCAGGTCATGCTACAGTTTCATGATAGCGTATTTTAATAATGACTATTGAGTAAGTTTGTCGTATCATTGCCTAGTTTTATTACTTGTATTTCGCCACGTTTGAGTATTTACGTCTGGTACACTAAAGATTGGCCAGCCAATTCTGTATAGATATTGAATTTCACAGCTGTGCAGCAGAAGCTGCGTATTGGCATCCCAGCTCGTATTTCCCGTTAACAGCAGCTAAATTATGTACATGAACTAAAATACTTAATACTCAGGTTCCTTGTAATGTTATTTTTATATTATTGATTTTAAAGTTTATTAATTTCAAATTATTTACTGTCTGTTGTCTCAGCAGGTCTCAGTCTCTGTCTCGGTCCTTGTCTCGGTTTCAGTCTCTGTCCCTGGTCTATGCTTAGGTTCTGCTAAGTCATACTACTAAGTTTTAATTCAAGTTTTGATATTAGATCCGGCTCTGATGTTCATCAATAAAACTACAATCTATGAAGGCGATCTTATCTCTGCTCTCGAAGCATAGTATAGTGATCTCCATAACTCTTCAGTCCCAACCCTGAAACATCTCTAATCTCCAAGTAGACATTAAATATCTTTATCTGTTTCTTACTCGAAGTAAGCGCCTGAGGGACTGAGGGACCGTCGAGGAACCCATTAGGAGAACAAGTAATTAAAGGCAAGATGAGTTTAATAGTTTGTATTTAGACATTGAATATTATATTAGTTCTTGATTCTTCGTTCTTCACCGCGCACATCTTGACGTCGAGTACTGGCGTACTGACATCTTGCCGGTAGAGCCCGAGACGTGAAGAGTTGGAGCGCGTCGAGTTCTTGTTAGTACGTGGAGTTCTTGTTTGTGCCCATCATGTCCGCTAGGTGGTTTCTTCTTTCTTTGCTTTGCTGTTGGCTGTGAGTTGAGTTCTCCAGGTGATGAGAGTTCTTGGCGGAGATGTGGTTCTAGGAAGCGCTTGGTAGAGAGTCCGTGACACAGAGCGTTGCAGCCACCTTACATTGGGCGGTTGGCTGGGCTCTGCTGCCTGAGCGTGACCACTCATTAGTCGACGTTGTGCTTCTGGTCGTAACAGGACCTACCTTCATTATTGTATTCACTTCTGTTGTCTTGTTCGCTCATTGGTCGTTGTAGAACTTCCGCTCGTAACGGAAATCTAGCCTCGTCGTCGGATTCACTTGTAGTGTCTGCCATGCGAATCGCTACAATAGCCTACTGATGCAGCGAGTAACTAAGGCTACACTCGTAACTGGTGGCCTCGACATTTCATAAGCGTCAACCGCAAAGTTGGTATATCTAAAGGGAAAAACAACGTAAAAGTGTCCCGTGCCCCCAAAATACTATTTGGGTTTAGGCGGAAAACCTTCTCCTTCACAAAGCCCTATTGATAAAAATCTAAGGAAGACAGATCTGGAGATCTTGGTGGCCACACCACGTCCCCATTTCTTGATATAACCCTTGAAAAATCAGATTTCAACCAATCTATGGCGTTTTTTGAAATCTAGTTTTCCTGGGCGATCAGTATTTATCAAAGCATTTATGTAGTCCTTCGAAGACGTAATTCATTTAGTGAAATTCTTCGCTGCACTTCTATGCCTAGAAATTCTATATCAGTCTGTTGTAGCGTAATTCTTCCGTTTAAGTTATTAATATTTCATCGTTCCAAATTATTTATTATGCGTCGTTTGTTGCATATCAAGATTTTCTGCTTCAATTTTCGGGTACAGTCGCTTATGACTTCTCCTTTTGGTCTAGATTTTGCTTCTCATATGAAATGAACTTTATTTCAAACAGAGTATACAGTGCATATATATTGGATTTTAAATTTTTATTGCTAGCATCTTATGAGTAGTGACGGTGCTTATCGATAAGATCTTCATAAAATTAGTGATGCTTCAAGCAAGATCCCCGTCATCCGCGCTGCATTTTGAAGTAAAAAAAAACAAAAAAATCTTTATTTCCAATCGAGTACACAGTTCATAGACATTAGTACATTGATTTTTCAAATTCTTAATGTTAACATTCTAAGAGTATGGGTGATGGTGAGCTCCATGTGACGATCCCGGGAGGTTGATGGGCGTCTTCATGGGCGGGGAGTTGAGTGCTTAGCGGGTTGAGTGCACGGCGCGGCGTACGAGAAACAGCTCGTGACCATGGCAGGGTTCGAACCCGCGGTCTTTCTACATGAAGCAGAGACTCGATACAGAACACGGGCCGCAGACCACTCGACTGTAGCATGAACGGTATCACTCAATGTACCATTCATATCTCTGTAATAGCACGTTAAAATATAAGTTGGCATTTATCTCATTAAATATAAGTTAGCATTTATCTCATTATTCTCACTAGAGATTGTTATAATAATTATCACAGAATTTTAGCCTTATTTTTAGTCTCTTTGACAAGGTTAGAGACAACCCAGGGATATATTTTATTTATATTAAGTAATTAGATCTGAGCGTTCCAAAAAAACAAAGGACTCACAGACAGGCAACATTCGTGGATCCTACCCTCGTTTCCGGTCCGCATTACTATATAGGGTAGTGTGGGGGCAAGTCGGACATGGGGGCGACCCGTACAGTCGCGATTGACAAAAAACAAATGGCGGTATGATGAC